>CAUYLG010032690.1:0-59094 GCA_963573385.1 Cacajao melanocephalus | reverse complement strand
ATTTATTTATATTTTTGCAGCTATTGTAAAAAGGATTGAGTTTTTTTTCTTTTTTTTTTTTTGGCTTTGGGGTTCACGTGCAGAACATGCAGGATTGTTGCATAGGTACATACATGGCAATGTGATTTGCTGCCTCCATCCTCATCACGTTTCTTTAGATTTACAAATTGGAAAGTAAAATGGAGAGATATTTGAAATTATTTATTTGCTAATATAAAAATAAAAAAATTGATTACATGTTAATGCAAATAACATAATTCTATAAAATATAACTATGTTTTCCAAGCAAAAGAATATTTACTGAGATAAGTAACATCATTTTACATTTTTGGACTCTAGAATGAACAGCTTAATATAAGACCACTAAATGCTCTTATCTCTTCCTGCATTGAATGTGTTGCTATGTAATGTTTTGGGTGAAGTATACAAGGAAAGTTCAGACTCTACAGATATTTTGTTGAAAAAGAGAACACAGGTACCTCCAGAGATCCTCAGATCACATATTAAGGACCACTGGATTAGAGGAAAGATGGATGCCAACTAATTATAAGACTATGATAATACTTGATCTGTTAGGTAAAAGAGTGCAAACCGTTTCATCCAATTGCTTAATGAAGAAATATGTATTCTTTAAGCAGCTCAGACTTAATTTCAAAATAAAGACATTTTATATTCTCTTATGTAAACCCTGGTTTATAACTGAATTAAATTAAATAAGCTTCATGTCACTACAAGGAATGAAATTATGGTCATTAGAACAAAAATCTGGAAAAGTAGTATTAAGAACATATTTAATACTGTTAGGTTTCTTCCTTTGTAATAAGCCAGAGACAACATAAGAGGAAATACTCACTTTATCCCTGTTAGTGTATTTACACCTCTCCTGGAAGTGAATACTCAGTGGTAGCCTAGCATTTTCATCGTGACACAGTATCTAACTATGTTTTGTATTAAAAATTGATTTGTTTTATTACTTTACATCTTCCCTATCTCCAATCTGCCTCATCTTTCTCCAACACCTGTCCCACCACTGTATCCATCAAATTATTCC
Organism: Cacajao melanocephalus; assembly: GCA_963573385.1. Classification (NCBI taxonomy): domain Eukaryota; kingdom Metazoa; phylum Chordata; class Mammalia; order Primates; family Pitheciidae; genus Cacajao; species Cacajao melanocephalus. The sequence continues at coordinate 58,043 of CAUYLG010032690.1, read as the reverse complement.
ACTAGCAGTATTGTTGATTATTTACTTAACTATGTGTCATTACTGCCTAATTGTATGTGCTGTGACAGGCAAAGTCTCTATTTCTTAGACAAAGATGACCAGAGTCTGCTGACTTAGCATTTCTCTTGTGACATTCAGCCAGTCCATCAGCATATAGTACTGATTTCTCTTCAATGATTTTTTGTCACTGTAAATATGGACGCCAGAGCAATAGACTCTATAGAAATATAGAATATATTAATTCTATGTAGAATCTATAATTCCTGTAGATTTTCACAACTATCCTTATTAACTACACCTGCTTATAAGTCAAGCTTTTCTATTTGTACTTTTTAAATTTCAGACTGGTGTAACGATATGTACTTTACAGAAGATGCAAAACACTTATACTTGTCCAGATTATCTGTATAAATAATCAAATACATAATAAGAAAAAAGATTAATGGGAATAAGGCTTCATAAAAAGAAAAATAATTACTTTTCTCTTAAAGCACATAACTGTATATGTTTTCAGTTTGAGTTGCTGTCTTGAGAAATCTATACTCTTTGTTCAAATGTGTCTTATTAGCCACATCTTTTATCAGCTTTCTCCCATGCCCTTACAGAACTCTGTATTGAACTATGCTGCTGCCTCATTGCTTTAAACATTGATTTTGGGCAGATGCTCCCCAGAGTATATTTGTGTTTCTTCACCCCAAATCTAACTGGGAATATGACTGAGATTTTCACCTTTTCCACCTCTTTGTAGGTCTAAATGTTCTTTGTTTTTCTATTACTAGAATTTGGATCATGTACTTTACTTGCTGTGCATCAAGTATGTCAACAGTGTCCAGATCATTATTTTTGTTACCAAACTGAAAAGCGCTTAACTCATTCAAATGCCTGCCATTGAATCTTCCATAAAGCAGAGGTGCCTTTTGCCATTTTACTGTTCAAAGCCATTGATATAGCTGATAGACTAACATTCAGATCTATGAATGCTAAAACATTTGAGAATATTTATTCTTTTATCCCCCTCTGCTCTTTTTTAAGAATTCCATAGCCAAATAGATGGAATCATTTTAAAGAAGTTTAGGGGTAAGCCAGCCAGCGGAAAAAAAAATTGTCACAGCCTATGGCAGAGCAAGGAGAGATGGTGAAGATCAACTGTTACGCAGACAACTTTGAAGTTAAAGGAAAGTGTAAGTTGGTAGTGGGAAGAGGCAAAGGCGAAACAGTTTGATTCCATACAAAGATGTATGTAGGGTACCTGTTTCAGTCCCTGTCCAAAGAACAAAAATATAGCTAGAAAATTTCAGGGGCTTCAGCAGACAAATCGAGTGAACCAACCAGGTAATTAAAAACAAATGAATAAAAAAGGATTCCAACTAATGCATGCAAACCTGTGCACTGTGCACTGTGCACTCAGTGTCTGACTCATTCAGCATTTTGGGATGTTGAAACACCACTTTTAGTGCTTTAATTTGACATGATAAAAATTAAATGTACTCCACATTAACGGAGTACATTAAATGGCCAGAGTAATGAGGGTGGGCAGACTGTCATGGGAATAGAAAATATAAGTGGTTTTCAAAAAGTGGCCACATGAGTTCATAGTTATGAATCAAATACTACAAATTAAAAAGCTCTGGAGATTGAAAGTATTTGCAACTAGTTGTTGGCAAAACCTGAGCCTATATAAAACCACGGGACAGAACTGACATAACTTTATGTATGCCCATTGTTTATCTAATCTTATATAGATATTTTTGTCTCACTTTAAAAAAAACTGAAATGTTTGGTAAAGGACTGCTACACAATATATGTATGATATTACATCACTAAAATCTGAAAAATTGCAAATGTGAAATATATGTCACCACAAGATGTTTAGATCAACCATAGTGGGTATGTAGGCAAGTATAGCTGTGATCGTTAAAGAAGAAGGGACTCTACAACCTTCTAGAATCAATCAAAGAGGGAGACCTCTCCTTTAGCCTCACTGCCCATGGCAGTGAGTTATTTTTATTTGAAAATTATAATCAGTCCCAAGTGAATATTACATAGGAAAGATTGTCTTCTCTAAAATTACAAGTTTCCATCCTAGAACCTAAGAAGAAAATATGAGATATATGCATATGATATATCTCATTATGTAAATGATCGCATTAAAAATTGTTAAGTTCTAGCCATCCTCCTTATGATCAAGAAAACATTCTGATGTTTCAGCTTTCACATCCTGGTATGACAGATTTTGGTGTTGCTGGTGTTTGTTTTTTCTTTAAAATTTCCCAGGGCAAAATACATTATACATATAATGAGTCAGAAATGATCGTTATTCATTTACAGGTTCTCCCATTAGAGTGAAATACTGTCATTTTTAGGTCATTGTATAATGATGTTTCTGGCATATGTGGTTTGAATAAAGTAACTTTCAGTGCCAAGGTTAATGTATCAACTTCAGGTAGTTGCTTTGTTGAATTTTGTTAAATATTCTTGAGCTTCTCTAACCCTCTGAGACAGACTGAAATGAAAAGGAATTTAATTAGAGTGTGCTGGGAATGTAATGTGATATATTAAGTTTTTAGCAAGAAAACTGGTGCTGAACCACAATGTTATTGGTTCGGAAATTATCCTTCTAGATAAACAGAAGATACATATGTGCAGATAAGCAGAGTGAATGCAAAGGGAACTTATCAAAAATACTAATTCAATGAAAGTTTACATCAAATAGTGATTTTAAAAGAGGAAAACTTTCTCATGCCATGTAAAGTTCAAAATTGGAGCTCCTGTTTCATTTTAAAACTGCTGTACAAGAGTGGTTATGCCGTGCCAGTTTTAGTCATCGGAATTCAGTACTCCTGTGATTAATTTCAAAGGCACATTGGTTCGGGGTTATTATTAGGTTAGTCTGTTAATGCAAAATCTGTCAAGAAGGCCTTGAAGTGGAAATCAAGCAGACGCATACAAAGTTCTAGTTTAAAATACCTTTAACCCAAGAATTTTACTATTTTGGTTTCATTTGTTAAAGGGATCCCAAAATTAACTAATTAATTCAATTGAGCTATGTTTTCTAGCAGCATGTCATTCGATTTTTAAGAATAAAAACACTAATGCTTTTCAGAAAAACCTCCATTTAATAAGTCTATGAATGTTAAGGAGTTAACATGTCTTCTATTATTTTATTTATTTTATTAAGAACGAACTAATCAAAATGCATGTAAATAACAGCATTCTGTATTAGGCCATTCTTATGTTACTATAATGAAATACCAGAGGCTGGGTGATTTATAAAGAAAATAATTTTAATTTGCTCATGGTTCCCCAGGCTTTACACAAAGCATGGTGCTGACACCTGCTTCTGGTGAGACTTCCAGAAGCCTACAGTCATGGCAGGAGGTGATGGGGAGCTGCATGTCACATGGTGAGAGCAGGAGCAAGAGAGTCAGGAGGTGCCACACTTTTTTTATTATACTTTAAGTTCTGGGGTACCTGTGCAGAATGTGCAGGTTTGTTACATAGATACATGCCTGCCATGGTGGTTTGCTGCATCCATCCCCCTGTCATCTACATTGGGTATTTCTTCTAACACCATCTGTCCCCTATGCCCCCATCCCATGCTATCACTCCCCTAGCCTCCCACCCCTCAACAGGCCCTGGCGTGTGATGTTCCCCTCCCCATGTCCATGTGTTCTAATAATTGTTCAACACTCACTTATGAGTGAGAACATGAAGTGTTTGATTTTCTGTTTTTGTGACAGCTTGCTGAGAATGATGGTTTCTAGCTTCATCCATGTCCCTGCAAAGGGCATGAACTCATCCTTTTTTATGGCTGCATAGTATTCCATGGTGTATATGTGCCACATTTTCTTTATCCAGTCTATCATTGATGGGTATTTGGGTTGGTTCCAATCTTTGCTATTGTGAACAGTGCTGCAATAAGTATTCATGTGCATGTGTCTTTGTAATAGAATGATTTACAATCCTTTGGGTATATACCCAATAATGAGATTCTTGGATCAAATGGTATTTCTACTTCCAGATCCTTGAGGAATCGCCACAGTCTTCCACAATGGTTGAACTAATTTACACTCCCGCCAACAATGTAAAAGCCTTCGTTCCTATTTCTCCACATCCTCTCCAGCATCGCTTGTCTCCTGATTTTTTAATGATCATCATTCTAACTGACGTGAGATGGTATCTCAATGAGGTTTTGATTTGTATTTCTCTAATGACCAATAATGATGAGCTTTTCTTCTTATGTTTGTTGGCTGCATAAATGTCTTTTAAACAACCAGATCCTGTATGTACTGAGTGCAAGAACTCACTGATTTTCGCCAGGAGAACACCAAGGCATTCACCCCCCAGGAGCCAAACACTACCCAGCAGGCCCCACCTTCAACACTGGGGATTAGATTTCAACTTGAGATATGGAGGGGACGGACATCCCAACCATATCACATACAAATAGATAGAGCTAAAGCTCATAAACATCTCAGTTTCTTTCCAGAAATGTAAACTCTGACGTTTAAATAGGTAAGAATTTTTTTTCGTTTTTTTCTTTCATTTGCCTAATCAGCTTCACTGACATTATCTACATGAATTTCATTTAAAATAGTCATGGGTGGTTATCTCTTAAATAGCAACTCAATTTCAATAAAGCTGAAAGTCAGATAATTCAACACTACAATATTTTATGTGATTTTAGATAATATAAATCATTATTTAAATTACTGGAGTAATTATTTAATTTTACTTTTAGCTTAGTTCTGTGTAAATATAGGCAATGCCATGAAATAACCATTATACTTCATTACCACTTTGATATCTCAATCATCCACTGTTTGAAATCAATCATCTAGTTGGAGAATTTTTATATAGAATTCTGATTAAAAGATAAATTGTACTTTTTAAACTTCGATTATTATTAGTTTAATATAGAATAATTTATCTTTTTGACTGAAACTCCATTAAAAACATCAAAACTTCATTTGCTTTTCTTGTAATTAGTAAGTTCATTTTCTTAAAGAAAATCTGGTTCATCTTAAGTTTTATTTTAAAATGTCAACTGCATTTTCTCAAAAGTAAATGTATGCTACACCGTACTTAGTATAAACCTTTACAAATTTTAAACCATTTCTCCTCAAGAATTGTAGTCTCTTTGAAAAATAGGTGTTATTTTCAGTGCCTGTATTTAAGACCACTTAATACATCTATTAAACCACATTCTCAATTTTAAATGTAATGAATAAAAAATAAAGATACCTACCATATATGAAATAAAGTTATTTTCCTTATGTTTGCATAAATAGTATTTTTTCAGTTTTCTTTTCTCAAAACACCTATAACTGTTGATGCAGGTATACATTAAAAGTGACAAGCACATTATTTCGAGAATAGATACAAAATAAAATATGATATTATATTAATGCAGTACAGTGTTTTTATAGATACCTCAAAATTCTTCCTTTTTTAATGGTAAGACACCACATTATCTTACTAAGAGGAAGATATTCAGTAATTTCCTGGGGAGATTGGCATAATTAAAATTTAAAATGGTATATTAATAATAGTTATGTATTCTTATTTAAAACATATATTGACTTTAGAGTATATGCTTTGAAATTTCAAAGTCTGAAAAAATAAAATATAAAAAGTGGTTATGAATTCATTTTGTTCCTATGAAAGACTGTTATTTTCAAAGCTTTGTGTTTTGGTAACACTGATTGATAGTGTCTGATTAGAAGTAATACAAGCAGATTCTCAAATCACTGCCCTTTCTTGCTTTCTTGGAGTCATTTTCAACAATTGATTTTAACATCTTTATTACTTTATTGCTCTAAGTTTGATATATTACAGAGATGTTTTCATCTTAGTATTTGTTTGCCAAGAAAATGATACCAAGAAAAGACATGATTCAATGTAGTTAATTTATTTATGAATACGAATGTTATTGTTGAGAATCCTCTTTTATCAAATATAGTAGAAATGTTTATATTTCCCTATGTTCATATGTATTTGTCTTTGCACTTGTTATTCACATAATTCAGATTAAAATATAAATTATAATAAGGTATATAGTTTAAACAATATTTGAGAAATTTATATTATTTAAAATGTATAATCATAGATTACCATGATTACTTATCCTAAAGTTCATAAAAAGCTGAAATATATATATATATGTAAATATTTTAAATGTATAATTGCAAAAGTGTAAAATCTGAGTAGAGACAAAATAGTAAATGAGATTATTGAGATGTAGACCAGTACCAAAACTGCATTTTATCTGAAGGGTACATGTCCACCACAGGTGAGCCTGAACTTAGTTGTGAAAAACCCATGATGAGAGGTGATCAGGAAATAAGTTAGAAGTTTAAGAAAAGACTCCAATACAAAACTAGCACACCAAAAGTAAAGCAGTATAAAGAAGAAAAATAAAACAATTTTCTAATTTTCTTAGATTTGGTGGTAAGTGTGTGGGGGAAAGAAGGTCCTTGCTAACTTGTAATAACAAGTTGATTTTCTTCACAGAATATACAGTTGGATTTTCTCTATCTGTGTATTAGAAAAATTAAATAAGTAGAGAATTTAAAGTAGTGTCCTCTTGGTAAAATCTTGGGAAATGACAGAGAAAAAAAGCAAATTCTGACCGGAGAACTGAAATTCTACCAAGTTCAAATAAATTCTTTCAAAATTTTCATAATTCACAGTCAAAAATAAAAAACCAGGTTAAGAATGGAAAGCACCATGAGAAAGAGTCAGAGAAAAACTAAAGAACAACAACAAAAACCAATAACAAAAATAGGAGCAAAAAACACCAGCCAAAGTCAGAAGATATTGGACTAATGAGATAATGAATGGAAAATAATTATATTTTCTATACTTAAATAAATACTATGCTTGAAAATGTAAAAAAGAATGTACACAGTTTTTGAAATACCTATCAATTTTCAAAATGAACCAATTTGAATTTACAGAACTCAATAATAAGTTATGAGAATATATAGACGAAATAAAAAGACAAAATAAATCAGAAAAATTCAGACAGAATATGAATTACATACAAAAACATCTTAGACTTATAATTTCCTTATAAATAAAAAGTGCATGTCAAAGGTCAATCAAATGCTATCTTCCATGTGCTGAGTGAAAATAACTTTCAGCCTGGAAATATAAATGAACAAAATGACATTTCAGGATTAGTAACAATACAAACACATTTTTGAATTGTAAGAAGTAGAAAGAGGAAAAACTGTACAACTCACATTAATGGAAATTCTAAAAGATATTCTCAAAGAAAAATGAAAATAAACCCAAATGAAACATCTGAGTTGGTAAACATGTGGGTAATTCCAAATAAAAGTTGATGGAAAAGACATAGTGAAGTATAGTTTTTGAGTTAAAGTAAGCAAAATAGGAACAGTGTATAAGTTAGGAGTAGAAAAGAAAGACATAGGAAAAAAAGATTCTACTGATAATTAGGAAGAAGGATAATTTGTTTTTCACTACAAATGTAACTTATTTTTCCAGCCAACAGGACATTCTATTGCTTCCAGCTCAATGCTGACTAAAATAATAATAGCGGACATGTTTCCCCCACCTACTATCAACTCGCTTCTTGTCAAGTCACTTGTCTTTTAAGTTGTCACATAATGAGAAAAATATATTTTTCTAAAAAGTACATTTTTTTAAATATAGTTTTTTTTTAAAATTTTAATTTTTCATATATTTAACTTTTTGAATTTGAAGAGATAATAAAACAAATATATGTTTCTTCCTTAAATTTTAAAATCAACAAGTAATTTTGTAAATAATTTAAAATTTGGTAAGCTTATAAAAGTATACATAAAGTTTTCTTCCTTTCACTTTCCTAATATGATGTGCAAAAACCAACCAGTTGTTAGATTTTATGTCTTTGTGCATGAGTGTTATATTTTAAGCTTATATTTTTCATCTTATTGAGAATAGTAGAATTTACCTGTATTATAAGCATAGAATCTGTATTGCTCATCATTAAGCAGTCCTGTTTACATTTCAACATTCCAGGCATTGTCAGGAAAAAAAAATGGCCGATGTCATATTTTTTCTGAAAATTAATTACTATTCAAAATAATACGAGATATAAATCCTGAAGCCTAGGCAAGTCTCTTTTCTGTTCAGAGTAGTAGAAATATATAATGTAGGTAGTTCTTTGAGACTTTAACTTCATGTTTTTTATTAGTCACAACATTAGCAGCTGTGTTCTTTCTTTACCAAAAGATCCTAGAAATAAATGCAGGTGTTCCTAAAGACAAATGCAAATGATATCAACTTCCTCATTTTTTTAATCCACTGAGTGTTTAATTATGGAATGCTGTCTTTAGATTTTATTTATATTAATAGTAATGCCTTACTAAATAGATTCAGAGCAAGAGTTAAACTTCAGAGCAGTTCATGAATTATTCTTATCAATCTTGTCACTGTTGACAAATGCTCCATATGTTCACAAATTCCCATGCTTTGCTTGATTTTTGGTGTACATTCAATATCAATACTTGAATAGAATCACATGTAAAATTTAAAAAAAGATAGTAGACTATTATGCAATTTGGAATGTTAAATATTATTTTACCTTTATTATTATTTGTTGCAAAATATTTATTTCTACCTTTTGCTATATTTACTTACATAGGTGTCTTATGTACTCTACTAAAGTGCAATCAATTCAAGGCCAAGGTTCATGTTGCATACAATTTTATATGTTTAACAACAGTTATAGGGCAATATTTTAAGAGATGTTGCGAGGTGGTGCACAAAAAAAACTTACAAATAAGAGATATACATAAAATATTCTGTATGAATGTCTCTTTCCTTCACTAGGCAATAAAGATTTCAAAGGCTTGGATACATCTCATGCTTTGATATAAATTGACTTTAGGGAATATTTAGTTCATCTCTGCCTCAATTCTCTTATCTACAATAGGAATGTAAAGTGTACCTGCTATGTTTGAATGTGTCCTCTGCAAAATTTAGGTGTTGCCAATATGATAGAATTAAGAGGTAAGAACTTCAAGGGGAGATTAGTCCATGAGAGTTTCTTCTTCATGAATGGGGTTAGGTGCGCCTATAAAGAGGTTTCACAAGGGAGTTTGTCCTCTCTTGCCCTTTTGTCATGTGAGGACATGAGAAAACCCTCTCTAGATGTCTTGATCTTGGATTTCCCAGACTTTAGAACTGTAGAAAATACAATTCCGCCCTTCATAGGTTACCAAGATTTAGGTGTTCTAGTAGAGCAGAACAGATGGATTAAGACAGTACCTATTTCTTTTTTATCTAGAGGATTTCAGATTTTGTAAATAGCAAAATGTAGGGCCATATATACAAATGCTAGATAAGTATCAACTATTATTATATTAATTAACAGTAACAATATTCTTATTTTAGCAGTGACAAAAATCTGCATATATGCTAAGAGGCTTCTTCAAATATCCCCTGAATACAGAATGATATATTATAGACCCAGGAGAAGTGACCTCATGCCAGTAATACCTAAAGGTACACTTACTGTGTCTCAAACCTCTCACTCATACCTCATGCTTCCTCTCACACTAAAAATAGGAAAGTCCCACTCTGGTGATATTGGCTCAGTCTTCTGGTTGTAATCAAATCTATCTCTCTAAAATATCTTCATGTTCTTTTGCTATTCAAATCACCTTTTCTTCTCTTTAACCCCCTCCCCCTACTCAGTTCTTTCCTTTGTTCTGTAGCTTTCTATAAATTCAGAAGAAAATTAGTTAGTAGTTAGCTCTAGGTTAGTATATACCAACATGCTACATGGTTAAATTGAGATTTGTATTGAACCTTTTTCTCTAATCTACTGTTTATTTGGAACAATTTTTCCAGTTGGACTACTAGATTTTTATATTTTTCTAGTTTTATTATTCTAAGTTTTATTATTTCTGAGTCTCACAAAACTTTTCCAGAAGTATGTGAGAAAGCCATGTCAAATGCAAATGACTTGCCTGGTTATAAGCAGCTAACCAATGACAAATATTAATTTTAATTCTGAGTTATGAAACTCAAAATACACTAAAAGATTGATCCACAGGATATAGATTATAGAAGAGGAGTAAAAATGTTTGCCTCACAGTTCAACAAGTGAAACAATCTCAATGTCTGTCATTATATAATTTCTAATAGGAAAAATTAAAATATGGGTACAGGGATTCATAGACCCCAAAGTCCCCTGTGAATAAATTTCAGAGAGTTTGCAAGCTAAAATAGGAAGATTTACAGCATAATTTTCATTAATCACTAACAAACATGTATTATTTTTTACCATTATAAACATAGGCAACAAGTCAATGTAGCCTTATCTTTGTCAGCAATAGAATTCCAAAGTAATTTAATATAATACTGCACGTTTCATAGATACCTCAAATCATTCTATTCATCACCATTTCAAAAGTATAGTTGTTTTTAAATGTGTTGTTATATCTTATTTTATCATATTAATAAGGAAACATATTATTCTAATTTTGTGCTTTGGCTATTTTTACAAGTAAATTTTAATATAATTTATTTTCTTTTCAAACTTACATCTTATATTTTATATACTGAAAAATTGTTCTAAAAAGCAATCCATAGTCTTCACCAGACTGTCCGAGGTGCCCATGTCAAGAGAAAATGAAAAATCCCTGTGTTAGGGAGTGTAGTAGTTGAACACATGAATTTCAAAAATTAATCCCAAACATTGGATGACTTTTTCAGAAAAAAAAAGTAGCATATGAATTTATTCTATTTCATAGGGTATAAAGAATAACAAACATGTAATTACACTATTAATAAATAGTGTAATTACATGTTTGTTATTAGCTATTCATAATAGCATATGAATTTATTCTATTTCATAGGGTATAAAGAATAACAAACGTAATTACACTATTTGAAATGAAAGTTTCAAATATTTAACTAATGAGCTTAAATCGATAATACAGAGCTAACATTGTAAAGTGGGCTGAAAGATCTCAAGATGCCAACTAAAAGCATATATTAGGTATTTTTTGAGAATGTATTCACTAAGCATTTACTATCATAGTTTTCAGGTCAAAGGAGAGGTAAACTTTGGAAAATATACAGTTATTATAAGTCATCATGATTTTTTAAATGTTGAACAGGTATAAAAGATATTTAACATAAAGGCAACAGATAAGCATACATAAAATGAAAATAGCAATAATGCAATGCAATGGGAATAAGGATGAGATGTCAATTTCCCTTTATGAAAAAGATAGAAATTTCATTGTACATATAGTTTCTTGACCAACTTGAATAATTGTTTTTTTTCAGGCTATCATAAGGCCTCAAGAAAGAAGATATCACTTGGTAAAAGAAAACTTGGGTGGTGATCAGAAATTCGGTTTCCATACTATTCAATCTTAAGAATCTCACTGTCTACAAAACTGCTTGTCAGGAAGCGGGAGCATTTCAGAATTAGATAATAAAGAAGTTCAGTGAACTATAATGTGCATTAAGAAATAGAGAATTTCAGTGCTACCTTTGGGGAAAATGTTTTTTGGTTCCACTATGATACACTGTCATTGACCTCCATTAAACATAAAATGTAATATCGATTTTTAAATGCATTTTGAAATGTATTCTACGCATACCACTTAGATGAGAAATCTTTTATGTTTTAAATAAAGATTGTGGTATTTGTACATGATGACTCCAACTGATTTTAAATTAATTCTTTAGCAAGCCACAATAATTTAATAATTTATCTAACTACATGAAATTAATTAAATCTAAAATTTATAATTGTTACAGATTCATGCTCTTTAAGTCAACTCTTGCTACTTGTCCCTAATTTAACTCTAATACTAGCACCCCCAAAAAAGTCTTATTCAAGAAGACATGCCATGTGTGAAATGGCAAATAAAATCTGATAGAATAACAAACATATATTTGAGAGAAAAAAAGTTTTGTTTTAGTATGTTTTTTAGTTGTTTTGCATTTGATTGTTTATTACAACATTTTTAAACACTTGCTAGGTTATGGGGTGACATTCTACCAGAGTAATAAAAAGAAATACATTTTTTTCCAAGTAGTTGCTCAGACCTAATAAGGAAAAGGATAATAAATAAACCATTAAAATGTGGCACAATACGTAACACACAAAGGTACATTGTATTTGAATACAAACATTTGGATTTGAAAGCTAAATATGTACAATAAAGCACTTAGCATACTATTTAGCACCAAGCAGAAAGAAAACAGATGGTCATTTCATTATTATACATTTTGTTTTGTATTATAATGATGTAAATGATCAAGTGAGAGGCCCTAAATTAGAGTATTGTCAGGAAAGATCAGGAGAGCTTTCTATTAAGCTCATGAAATCATTTACTTGATTTGTAAAGAGAAAGTAGAATAGTACAGGCAAAGGAAAATGACTGCAGCCATGACTGAGGAGATACCTTCTGCTGTGCAGTATAAAATCTACTGCTAAAATTAGAAGGATGTAAAAGAAGGTGGTATTGGTTCTAACTTCGGGTAACTCCAAAACAAGATATACCCTGTATAAAACTATAGTAGAGAAACAAAGAATTATGGAAAAACAGAGTATGCATTGATCCTTTCTGACTGTTAAAAATATAAAACTGATGGTTCTAAAAGTATATTCCAAGTTGTAGAAATACTATAGATAAGGAAGTATTGGTTGGTGAAAGCATTAACAAATAGCTAAAAGGGCATTCAAACAGCCAGAAACTCCTTGAAATACATATTTTAAAATACGCCAGGAAACTAGAGGAAGGTATGAAGAGTGGGAGAACAGGAAAAATGATTATTATTGGTATATGTAGGAAGGATCTTATTTGAGAGATACTGAAGAGGCAGATTTCAAAAACATTTATCATCAGCTGTAGAAAACTAATGGAGGAAGGAGGAGTCTAGTTTATGCCTCCATCAACTGAAGTAAAAGGTTTCTGACCAATATCTCTTTAATACATAATAGGAATATATTACTAGGAAACAATATCTAAAAACTCATAGATATATAATTTAATTTTTATTACTAGATTCAACAGAAGCAAAATTATGTTGCGGCACAAACAAAACAAATGCATAGGGAAACAGAAAAATCTTACATAAGTGTACACATTACTTATTAGAAGTATGTATAATAGTGAGTAATTGAATTTTAATTAAATTATTTAATAATGAATATTTTAATTAATTTAATAACAAAATGAGCTATTGATTATATTTTATGATCCTGAAATTTTATCTAATAAAAACATGAGATTAAATAGTAACTCCATATTAGATGCTTCTATACACAATTTAAACTCACAATAGTATACCAATTTTTACACATTTTATTATGACAATTGAGACTGTTTTTTCTTTTATAACCTAACTGGTACTGGATTGATGATGGTGCTGCACTAAGGGAATCATGCTGAAATTACTGGTATTTTTTTTCTGATTTTTAATTGTAAAATACACATAATATAAAATTTATCATCTTAACAATTTTTGAGTATACAACTAAGTGATGTTAAGGAAATTCATGTTGTTTACAACCATCACTACTATCTATCTGCAGAACAATTTTCATCTTGCAAAACTGAAATTCTGTACCTATTAAACAATAACTAAGCTTCCCCCGCTGCCCTAGCCACTGGCAATCATCATTCTAAGTTCTGTCTCTTTGGTTTTGACTACTCAGGGTACCTGGTATATGTGAAATCAATCACTCAGTAGTTTTTTTTTATTTTTTTTTTAGACTGGCTCATTTTACAGAGCATAATATCTTCAAGTTCCATTCATATGCAGACTTTTCTTCTTTTTGAAGGTGGAATAATATTCCACTTTATGTATACACTTTTTTTTAACTATTCATCTGTCAATGAACACTTGGGTTGCTTCCATGTTTAAGCTGCTGCTTACTATTTTGCTATAAATATGGGTGTGCAAATAACTCTTCAAGACCCTTTCAATTCCTGCACAAATTTATCTGAATACAGAATTGCTGATCATATGATAATTCTATTCTTAATGTACTGAGGAGCTACCATGCTGTTTTCCACAGTGGTTGAATCATTTTACATTCTTGGCAACAGTGTGCATATGTTCTAATTTCTCCACATTCTCAGCAAGCCTTCTTTCCTGTTGTTTTATTGTGGTTGTTTTGATAACAACTATTATGATGGATGTCAGTTGGTGGGCCTGATAGTGGTTTGATTTGCATTTCTCTAATGATTAATGATGTTGAGTATCTTTTCACGTGCTTATTGGCTACGTGTATATCTTTTTTTTTTTTTTTTTTTTTAGAAATTAAAATCCTTTGCTTATTTTTGAATTGGGTTGGTTTTATGGTTGTTGAGTTTTAGGGGTGTTGTATATGTTCAGGTTACCAATTCATTATCAGAAATATAAATTGCAAATATTTTCTCTGATATGGGTTGGCTGTGTCCCCACCCAAAATCTCATCTTAAATTGTAGTCTCCATTTTCCCTATAATCCCCACGTGTCAAGATCAGAAGCAGGTGCAGGTAATTGGATCATGGGGGCAGTTTTCCCCATGCTGTTTTTCATGCTACTGAGTGTGTCTCATAAGAGCTAATGGTTTTATAAGCCTCTGGCATCCATGTTTGCAGTTACTGTGCCCTGCAGTCCTGTGAAGAAGATGCCTGCTTTTCCTTTGCCTTCTGCCATGATTGTAAGTTTCCTGAGGCTTCCCCAGCAATATGGAACTATGAGTCAATTAAACTTCTTCTTTATAAATTACCCAGTCTGGTATTTCTTCATTGAGCTTGTAAGAATGGACAAATACATTCTCCCATGCTATAGGTTGCCTTTTCATTGTGTTGAAATTGTTATTTGATGCAAAGCAGTTTTTAAATTTTCATGAAGTCCAATTCATTTTTTTTTCTTTCTTGTATAGACTTAGGTATTATATCCAAATTATCATTGCCAAATCTAATGCCATAAAGCTTTTGTCCCATACTTCCTTCTCAGGTTTATACTTTTAGTTATGATGTTGGATTGTTTGATTTTGAGTTAAGTTTTTGCACATGGCATTAGGTAAGGGTACAACGTGATTATTTTACATGTGGATATCAAGTTTTGGTACCATCATTTGTTGAAAAGACTGCTCTTTTCTCATTTAATAGTTTTGGAACCACTGAAAAAAAATCATTTAACTATATATACAATGATTTTTTCTGGACACTTTATTCTATTCCATTGGTCTATATGTCTGTCTTCATGCCAGAAAGACACTGTATTGATTACTGTAGCTCTGAAGTAAGTTGTGAAATTAGGAAGCATTACTTTTCCAACTTTCTTCTTTTTCAAGATTGTTTGGCTACTCAATATCCTGGAACATTCCATATAAACTTTAGTATGGATATTACTATTTCTGCAGAACACTTAACTGTATTGTGACAGGGATTGCATTAAATCTGTGAATCACTTTGGGTGAGTGATATTAATAGTTTGACCTTTGACCAACATTTCTCCATCTTCCCTCCCTCAATCTCTGGATGCCATGATTCTACACTGTTATATACAGCATTTTCTTTTATTTATCAATAATTTATTTATTTTTAAATATTATTTTTATTTTTTATTTTTTTGACATGGAGTCTCGCTCTGTGGCAAGGCTTGAGTGCAGTGGTGCAATCTCAGCTCACTGCAACCTCTGCCTCCTGGGTGCAAGCGATTCTCCTGCCTCAGCTTCATGAGTAGCTGGGACTACATGTGCCCACCACCACACTCAGCTAATTTTGTATTTTAAGTAGAGATGGGGCTTCACCATGTTGGCCAGCATGGTCTTGATCTCTTGACCTCTTGATCTACCCAGCTCAGCCTCCCAAAGTGCTGGGATTACAGGCATAAGCCACTGCACCCAGCCTATTATTTTCAATTTTTATGGTTACATAGTCGGTGTTTATATTTATGGGTTATATAAGATATTTTGATACAAGCATACAATACATAATAATCACATCAGGGTAAATGGGGTATTTTTCACTCAAGCATTTATCATTTATTTGTGTCAAAATTAATTCTAATTATAGTATTTTAGAATACCACCTGTGCAGTGGTTCACACCTGCAAGTCTAGCAGTTTGGGAGGCCAAGAAAGGTGGATCAGTTGAGGTCAGGAGTTCAAGACCAGCCTGGCCAACATGGTGAAACCCTGTCTCTGCTAAAAATACAAATTTTAGCCAGGTGTGGTTGCTTCAATCCAGTTATTTGGGAGGCAGAGACAGGAGGATTGCTTGTACCTGGGAGGCAAAAGTTTCAGTGAGCAGAGATCATGTCACTGCACTCCAGTATAGGTGATAGGGTGAAACTCTACCTCAAAAAAAAATTTTTTTAAATAAAATATACAATACATTATGCTGACTATAGTTACCCTGCTGTCCTATCAAGCACTAGATTTTATCTTATCCAAGATGTTTTTATACCCATTAACCATCTCCAATTCTTCAGCCCTGCTGCCCTTCCCAGCATCTGGTAACCGTCTTAATACTCTCTATCTTGATCACATTTTCTTTTTAATTGTTTTGTTTTGCTTTCTTAAAAATTTCCAAATTTTATTTTAAGTTTAGCATACATGTGCAGGATGTGCAGGTGTGTGAAGAAACTTTTCAACTTGATGTAATCCCATTTGTTTACTTTGTTTTAATTGTCTGAACTTTAAGGGTCAAATTCAAAAAAATCATTTACCAGACAAATATCATATAGTCTCCCCACTATGTTTTCTTTAGGAAATTCACAGTTGCAAATCTTACAGTCAAATCTTTATTTAGTTTTAATTCACTTTCTATATGGTTTGAGGTAAGGGTTTATTTTCATTCTTCTGCATGTGCATATCTCATTTTTCCAATAACATTTATTGAAGAGACTGTCCATTTCCTATTTTGTATTCTTGGCACCTTTGCCACAAATCACTGGAGTGTAAATGGGTAATTTCATTTTGGGGCTATTTACCCTATTCCATTGGTTGATGTGTCTTTTTTTATGCAAGTTCCATGCTGTTTTAATTACCTAATCTTTGTGACATAGTTTGAAGTCAGGAAGTTTGGTACTTCTAGCTTTGTTCATTTACTCAGGATTGCTATGGTTAATTAACTTCAATTTCTGGTTCCATGTAAATTTTATGATTTTTTAAAATAGCTGTTTTGGTGGAATCTATAGGGTTTTCTTTATATAAGGTATTGTCATCAGCGCACAGCAACAGTTTCACTTCATTTCCTATTTGGATGTTTTTTATTTTTCCTTTTCTTAAAATTTTTTACCGAATTATTTATTCTTGCCCAAACTTCCAGTCCTATGTTGAATAAAAGTGGTGATAGCAGGCATTCTTATTTCTAATATTAGAGGAAAACCATTTCGTTTTTTATTATTTAGTATAATATTTGCTGTGGGTTTTACGTATGTAGATTATTATGTTGAGGTAGTTTCCTTCTATTCTTAGTTTTTTGAGTTTTTTTTTTTTTTATCATGAAAGTGTCTTGAATATTGTCAGATTTGTTTTTTCTACATAAGTTGAGATGTTTGTGGGTTTTTATTTTTTCTCTTTGATCTGTTAATAAAATATATTACATTGAAAGAAGTCTATGTAGATTTTATATTTATTTGTAATTCAGATCTCGTATGTCTGTATTTCTAAGAACTTGTCCAATTCATTTAAGTTATCCAATTTATTTGGCATGCAATTTTTTTCTAATAATTATCTTATAATGCTTTTTTACTTCTGTAAAATTGGTAATGAAGTCCCTGATTTATTTATTAATTTTGTAATTTGAGGGTTTGTTATGTCAATTTAACCAAAAGATTTGTCAATTTTGTTGATCTTTTTTGAAGAACCATCATTTAGTTTTATTGATGTTCTCTACTACATTTCTTTTTCCATTTCATTTATTTTTGTTCTAATGTTTATTATGTTTTTCCTTCAGGTAGATTTTAGTTTTTTTTTTTTTTTTTTTAGTTTTTTTTCCTTTTCTTTCTTAGTTCCTTGAATTGAAAATTAAATTGCTGATTTGGGATCACTCCCAAATTTGTAATGTGTTTATAACTATAAATTTTCCTCTTATGCTGCTTTCACTGTGTCTTATAAATTTGTTTTTTGTGCTTTCTTTTTTATTGATTTCTACATATTTTCTACTTTCTTTTCTGATTTCTTCTTAGAGCCATTGGTTGTTTAGGAGTGTGCTGTTTATCTTCAAAAAATATGCAACTTTATTGGTTTTCTTTCTTTTACTGATTTAACTTCATCTCACTGTGGTCAGAGAAGATAATTTGCATAGTATCTATCTTTTTAAATCTATTGAGACTTAATATGCTGCCTAAAATATGGTCTATCCTAAAGAATGTTTCATTTGAACTTGAGAAGAATGTATGTTCCCTTGATGTTAGTTAGTCTGTACTGTATTTGAGTCCTATGTTAGCGTGTTAGATCAAATTAATTTCTTATGTTGTTCAAGTACTCACTTTATTTATTTATTTTTAGTCTGTTAAGTCTATTATTGAGAATGGAGTATTGAAATCTCCAATTATTATTGTAGAAATGTCCAATTTTTTTGTTTAATCTTTAATTCTGTCAGGTTTTTTGTATATTTTGATAGTCATTAGGTGTGTAAATGTTAATTATTTTTGCATCTTCTTGCTGTATTGTAGCTTTTCTTAATATATAATATCATTTTGTCTTCTACAAATTCCTTTAATTTAAGGTCAATCTTGTCAGATATTAGTTTCATCAACCCTGCTCTGTTTTGGCTATTATTTCCATGGGATACTTTATTCTTTCATTTTCAACTTGTTTATGTCCTCAATCTAAGTGAATCTTATTTATATGAAACCTTTTGTTGCAACAATTTTAATGAAAATTGCTGAACAACGGAAACTTTAAAATAACAAAATGTATCAATATTCTCTAACAATGTTTAATCGTTTTAAAAGGGAATATGAACACACATTTATCAACTCAAAGAGATGTACACATGTTGGAGATATAAGTAGGTCTCAAAGAATATGTATGATTCTACGTATTAAGTACAAACTGGAAATTTAATAAATATTAACCTAAAATGGCAAATAAATATATTTGAATAGATAAACACCAATAAATAGCAGGACACTTTTAGGTAGCTTATAGTTGGATCTTTTTATTTAAAAAACGATTTTGTCCATTTCTGCCTTTTGATTAAATAATTTAACCTGTTTACATTTAAAGTAATAATAAGAAAAGACTTATTGCTATCTTTTCATATTTGTTTTCTATCTTCCTAATAGCTTCCCCTTTTTATTTCCTACATTACCATTTTTTGTGTATTTAGTTTATCTTTTGTTTGTTTTGAAACATTTTGATTACCTTCTCATTTCCTTTTGTCTATTTTGTGTAACTATCTTCTTGGTGGTTACCCTGTGGATTACATTTAACATCCTAACATAATAACATTCCAACATAAATGTATAGTAACTTGCCTTCAATGTTAAACAAAACCTCTGATCACTTACAGCTTCCTCCCCACTCTTTTCAGTTACTGATATTGAAGAATTATATGTTTGTAAATTATATTTCCAAAAACTTAAACAATATTTGTTTCTTAATAACATTAGTCTGTTAAGCTTTATAGAAACAAAATGTGAAGTTACAAAACAAGGCTACAATACTAGTTTTATAGTAATCATTATTTTTAAATACATTATTCTCTTAAGTCATAGAGAAAACAAAATGTGTAATACTTAATCATTATTAAAATAATACTAGCTTTTATAATTTCCCATGTATTTAACTTAATTAACAAATTTATTTTTGCTTGTGGCATCAAGTCACAGAACTTATCATATACAATACACTCTTGCAAAGGTAACTGGATGGAGATGGAAGACAAAATATTTATTTTAAATATCTCAGTGAAAGAGATTTAAAAAAAAGAGGTAACTATTACATTTTAAAAATTAATTTTAACCCTCTGCCAAGCACATTTTATATATATTTTTAAAACACAAATTATTCTGTAAATCTGTTAAAATTACATATAGATAATTGTAATTTCTTTTTAGTTTAATGTATTCTATATTCATATATGTATGAGATATTTATTTGATATAAGTAGTATTTTAAAATTCTTTTGTATTTCCATATTTTTGATAACTTCAGCAGGTACTATGTATCAAGATCATCACTCACTCCATTGTTAAAACAGTGTTAAATTACGGAACAGGTCATAAGTTGCTACAGAAATTATCTTTTGTTTTTTGCCATGAAGAAACATGTTGCCTTCCTTCCCTTGATGTAAACATAAAAGTAATTTGTTTAAGTTTCAAAAAAAATAAGTCTTACTGTCCAATTAGCATCTTTCAAAACTGAGACCAAATTGTTTTCAATGTTGTAGATATCCTGTTTATTTTATAATTCAAATATTCTTGACAATTTTCTCATGATAACATCCTATTTTAATCTGTATTATCAGTTATCAATGTTGTAGATATCCTGTTTATTTTATAATTCAAATATTCTTGACAATTTTCTCATGATAACATTCTATTTTAATCTGTATTATCAGTTATTTACAATTAACTTTCATATTTTCATATGAAACAGAACAATATTTAATAATATATATTATATTATTTATAAAACTCTAACCTTTTTATTATTCACAATTTTACTGTGCTTGTAAGCACACTTTATTTCAGCTGACTTTTTTTTTCTATAGAAATACTTTCTCAATGAAGGAAACATTCTATTGATTTACATTCTGGCATAGGCTCCTTTATGTGTATAGCTATTCTATTATGTTTCTGTAATTGTAGCTGTGTCATCAGATTCTGTTTCAAAACAAATCTTTAACTCCAAATTATATATGTTGACAAGGTAAACCTTTATAGTTTGTTTTGGTACTAATGTTTGTAAGCAATTAAGCTGAAAACAGAAAACTTCTCTTTTTATCACCATTATATTCGAATTGCACATATGCTAGAAGAATATCTATGCTAGAAATATTTGTACATTCATCACATTATAATAAAATGTACATTACTAAATATATTTGTCATATAACTTGGCTAAATGATGTGCTCTGATGTTATTGGAAACTGATACATAAGCTAACTTCTTTGCCACGTATGTACTTAACTTATATAAGCACACTCTTTGAGGCATGCTATGATAAATGTCTTAACAGTCATACATATGTATTTGTTTTAGTCTTAACTTGTGAGGAACCACAAAATACCAAGTTTGATATGTAAAATATTGTGCATTTGCTTCTACTAGCTTTTAAATATGGTTACACTTCTTTCAAAGAAATTTAGAGTGTTTATGATTTATGTCATTATGCTTTTTATCTTAATGCCACTTATGTAATACTGTCATGAAAGTTTCTATTTGTTTTCACTCAATTGTGCACTAATACCATGGATTTGTAACAGTTATAGAACACTACTCATTTCTGCAATAGAATTGCTATAGTTTGACTCCAATTGTTCTAATTTTGGTGAGCTGATTAATGATGTCAACATAACCAGTGAAAGAAAATACAGGAGGAAAACATGTATGTGGAGAGTCAGTGTGGAAATTTTTGTTTTCATTTTGCCTGTGGACACAGAAAGTTTCATATACATCTCTGTATAAATAAATTACAATTGAGAGAAAAATTGGCCAGTTCCAGTTTTTAATTCAGAAAAGGAATCAGAAGTCAATGTCTACATGGGGATATTTTGAATGAAAAGTACCTGGGGAACATATATGCTGAAATGTCCAGTGGCATTTAGAATTATAATCCTGGAGTTCAGAGAATTCTGGATTTAGAAGGAAAATATGTGTCCACAGAGAAATGCACAAGTACAGACACACAAGATAATATAAAATTAAATAATGGGTTATAAATGTTGCATAAGCTATACACTTGCTATGATGAAAAGATGAATGTTATCATTAGGAGAACTTCTGCATTAAGAAACACAGAGAATGGTAGTAGTCAGAAGAAAACATGAAAAGTAGATCTGGAAATTAAGAGGTACACAGGGTTACAAGTCTCAAATATTGCTAAAAGAGTTATAAAAACTCATACCACATGATTTAAACATTTGTAGACTCCTGGTTTGTTGAGTGTCCCTGGGACCAAACCTAGGCTCAACAATTTGCTAGGAAGATGTGTGAATTTCAGAAAAGCTGTTGTACTCATGTTTGGAGCTTATTACTTTGAAAGATTACAGACTAACATCAAAAAAGAAAAATGCTCATAGGACAAAACCTGGAAGAAAGCAGGGGCAAACTGCCAGGCGTCCGCTCCCAGTGTAGTCTCCCAGGGATGTACATAATTCTAACGGCAGTGACATGTGAGAACACATGCCAAGTATCACTGATAAGGAAGATTACGGTAGGCTTTCTACTGGAGTTTTTTGCTGGGGTTCCCTCCTAGCAGAACACAACTCCCAGGCGACTGACATCAGTTACCAAGACTACAGTTCTGACTCCCCGCCTTGAAGCAAAAGCAGATATTCAACCATTAATCACTTGCTTAGGACATTTAAAAAAGAGTGAGAAAGAGATTGGTTGTACAGGAATAAGGGAATGAATTTCAGAGACTTTAAAATGAGAGAATCCACACTGAGGAAGCAAAGTCAAAAAGAAATAAGTTTAAAAGAAAGTGCGTTTTACCTTCTTTTTTCATTCTTTTTTTCTTTTCCTTCACTCCCATTTTCTTCTTGTTACATTTCTAAATAAAAGGTGGATCTGAGAAAGATGTACTTTGTATGGGAGCCCACAATGGGAGATCAGTTACATACAGTAAGATTGATCAAATAAGTCACAATCAATTAACTGTGAACAATAAAAGCTAAATTTCTATCAAGAAATTTTTTTTAATTCTAAAAAATTTATAAATTTTAGAATTTCTAAATTCTAAAAAATGTCTAAATTTTCTAAAAACTTTCTAAAAAATAACAAATATGGAAATGGAGGGCATACACACACACACATATACACAGACAGATACATATTATATTAAGGTTATTTAGAGAGACAGAACTAATAGGTTAGATATATATATATAAAGGGGAGTTTATTAAGGAGTACTGACTGACACAATCACAAGGCAAGGTCCCTCAATAGGCTGTCTACAAGCTAAGAAGCAAATAAGCCAGTCTGAGTCCCAAAGCAGAAGAACTTGAAGTCTGATGCTTGAGGGCAGGAATCATACATCATGGGAGAAAGATGTAGGCCAGACTAAACCAATCTAGTCTCTTCACGTTCTTCTGCCTGCTTAGATTTTGGCCATGATGGCAGCTGATTAGATTGTGCCCACTTAGATTGAGGGCGAGTCTGCCTCTCCCAGTCCACTGACTAAAATGTTAATTTCCTTTGACAATACCCTCACAGACACATCCAGGAACAATACTTTGTATCCTTCAGTCCAATCAAGTTGACACTCAATATTATCCATCACACACAAATGCCATAGCCCTGTCCACTGATAGGTCCCAGGAGAAGTTTCATTCCAATAGCAGTGAGCAAATTAGGCACCAAGATCCTGGTTTCTAAATTCCATTTTCTATTAAAAGAAACCATCATCTCTTGGAGAAATGCTGGATTCCAGAACAGAGAATGGAAAATATGAGTTGCAAGCATCTTTTTGTGCGAGAAAGTAAGAAAATTGTCATTCATTTTCAAAAGACAGGGGGCCAACCTTGAATCTGGACCCAGGTTTTGCTGCTCACTATGTGCTAACTTACTCTGTGTTAGCCAGACAGACTTCATTTTGCTGAGAGCCAGATAGACTCC
Organism: Cacajao melanocephalus; assembly: GCA_963573385.1. Taxonomy (NCBI): domain Eukaryota; kingdom Metazoa; phylum Chordata; class Mammalia; order Primates; family Pitheciidae; genus Cacajao; species Cacajao melanocephalus. Next base: position 34,271 of record CAUYLG010032690.1, on the reverse strand, counting down.
ATCTTGACCTCTGCCTCACCCCCACTGCCACTCCTCCCTTAGGTACATACCTGGGTCTTGCTACTGTGCTGGGTCATGCTGTACTTGGAACTACAGAAACATATAACCTTTATAACCACAGCATGCTTGGCCAGCCCACTTGCCATTGTGAATGCCCCCCCACCAACTGATTATGTGACAAGTATCAAATACCTCCCTTGGTAATCCGCAATCATGGGAACCGGTTTTGTATACCCTCCTTAAAAATCAACAATCATGAGAACCTCCTGCCTCCTAGTTACCAGCCTTCTTATATAACTTGCTTGTTCTGCTTCTGTAAACTCTGCTCCGGCTAGGCTCCCTGACCACCACCTAAATCAAGGTATAAAAGATAATCAAGCCCCTTCCTTGGGCTGAGAGAATTTTGAGTGTTAGCTGTCTCTTGGTCGCTGGTTAAAAAAAAGGACTCATAATTTGAAACCCAGAGCGTGGTGCTGTTCCATCTAAGTCACCTGGGTATAACAACTAATTGAAAGCCAAACATGAGAGGCAAGCATTGGTGAGAAGAAAAACAGGTTAATTTAGAAAGCTAGCAAACAGCGAAATAGTGAATTAGTGCTCTAAAGTACCACCTTAAATTTTAAATTTTACCACAGGGTTTTAAAAGGGAAGCTTGGTATGACAAACCTATGGGAGTGGTGTGGAGTGCAGGGTCTGTGAGTTTTGTTGCACATAACTGACTTCAGCCCCATGGCGGCAGACTAGTTGCTCATGACTCCCACTAAGTGGGAGGATTATCTATCAAGGTCTATGCCTGATTTGTTCCAAGATTATCCTCTGGAATTTCTGAAGCAGGAACATAATTAGATACGCATTCAGTGCCAGAGGGGAGTGTCTAGAGAGGGAAGAAATAAGTGAGAAGAGAGAGAAAAAGGAAAAAAAAAATAAAGTGGGTGATGAAAGTGTGTGACTAAAATGTATTTTTTAAAACTGAGGTCCCTGGTAAAGTTTGAGGGGCTTCCACTGGCCAAGTCTGGAATAAATATATCATCAAATATTTTTAATAGAGCAATACAGTAATCCTTAAATATATACTGATATAAATAAAATAAAGGAAAATCTGATGAAGAATAGAGAATTTACAAAGATTCAGTCTTTCCAGAAAACACATATAAATTAAAAAGTGAAAATGAGTAACTTTACATTGCCTAACAGGCACCAACTTAATCAAATTATCAATTTTAATAACATCAGTATTGGACAATAAAAGAAATTCATGGGTCACTTGATAAAATGGAATGAGTAAAGCATGGCATTGCTGATGATATTCCTGCCAAAAATGCATAAACTGCACCTCATCATAAAGATATATCAGTCAAATACAAACTGACAGGCATTCACCAAAATAACTGGTATATAATCTTTAAAAGTGTCAAGGACATGAAATCAAGGAAAGACAGGATTTTCTCCAGATTAAGGGAAATTAAAATGACATGAAAATTAAACATAAGATGACATAATGTACTAGATAAGTTTGCTCTAAATAATATAAATGGGACAACCTTCAAACTATGAATGAAGAATGAAAATTAGATGTTAACAATGTGTTGATTATATTTTCCTGATTTTGATGGTTATATTGTGACTTTGTAGGAGAATGTTTTTGTTTGTAAGAAATATACATTAATGTTCAACACCCGCCTATGAGTGAGAACATGCAGTGTTTGATTTTGCATTCTTGTGTCAGTTTGCTGAGAATGATGGTTTCCAGGTTCATCCATGTCTCTACAAAGGTGACACACTCATAATTTTTTATGGCTGTGTAGTATCCAATGGTGTATATATGCCACATTTTCTTTGTCCAGTCTGTCATCGATGGGTATTTGGGTTGGTTCCAGGTCTTTGCTATTGTAAACAGTGCTGTGATGAACATACATGCTCATGTGTCTTTATAACAGAACGATTTATAATCCTTTGGTTATATATCCAGTAATGGGATTGCTGGGTCAAATGAAATTTCTGTTTCTAGATCCTTGAGGAATCCCCACACTGTCTTCCACAATGGTTGAACTAATTTACACTCCCAACAACAGTGTAAAAGTGTTCCTATTTCTCCATATCCTCTCCAGAATCTGTTTGCAGATTTTTTAATGATCGTCATTCTAACTGGCATGAGATGGTATCTCAATGTGGTTTTGATTTGCATTACTCTAATGACCAGTGATGATGAGTATTTTTTAACATGTTTGTTGGCCTCATCTATGTATTCTTTTGAGAAGTATCTATTTAAATCTTTTGCCCACTTTTGAATGTGTTTGTTTGCTTTTTCCTTGTAAATCTGATTTAGTTCTTCTTAGATTCTGGATATTAGCCCTTTGTCAGATGGGTAGATTGCAAAAATTTTTTCCCATTCTGTTGGTTGCCGGTTCACTCTAATGATTGTTTCTTTTGTTGTACGGAAGCTCTGAAGTTTAATTAGATCCCGTTTGTCTATTTTGGCTTTTGTTGCCATTGCTTTTGATGTTTTAGTCATGAAGTCCTTGACTATGCCTATGTACTGAATGGTTTTGCCTAGGTTTTCTTCTAGAGTTTTCATGGTGTTAGGTCTTATGCTTAGATCTTTAATCCATCTGGCATTAATTTTATTGTAAGGTGACAGGAAGGGGTCCAGTTTCTGCTTTCCGCACGTTGCTAGCCAGTTTTCCCAACACCATTTATTAAACACGGAATCCTTTCCCTATTGCTTGCTTTTGTCAGGTTTGTCAAAGATCAGATGGTTGTAGATGTGTGGTGTTGCTTCTGAGGCCTCTGTTCTGTTCCATTGGTCTATATCTCTGTTTTGGTACCAGTACCATGCTTTTTTGGTTACTGTAGCCTTGAAGTATAGTTTGAAGTCAGACAGCATGATGCCTCCAGCTTTGTTAGTTTTGCTTAGGATTGTCTTGGCTATGGGGGCTCTTTCTTGGTTCCATATGAAGTTTAAGGTGGTTTTTTCCAGTTCTGTGAAGAAGGTCATTGGTAACTTGATGGGGATAGCATTGAATCTATAAATTACTTTGGGCAGTATGGCCATTTTCACCATATTGATTATTCCTAACCAAGAACATGGAACGTTTTTCCATCTATTTGTGTCCTCCCTTATTTTGTTGAGCACTGGTTTGTAGTTCTCCTTGAATAGGTCCTTTACATCCTTTGTTAGTTGTATTTCTAGGTATCTCTTTGTAGGAATTGTGAGTGGGAGTTTGCTCATGATTTGGCTCTCTGTTTGTCTACTATTGGTGTATAGGAATGCCTGTGATTTCTGCACATTGATTTTGTATCCTGAGACTTTGCTGAAGTTGTTTATTAGTTTCAGGAGATTTTGGGCTGAGATGATGGGGTCTTATACAGTCATGTCATCTGCAAATAGAGACAATTTGACTTCATCCTTTCCTCATTGAATACCCTTTATTTATTTTTCTTGACTGATTATTCTGGCTAGAACTTCCAATACAATATTGAATAGGAGTGGTGAGAGAGGGCAACCTTGTCAAGTGCCTGATATCAAAGGGAATGCTTCCAGTTTTTGCCCTTTCAGTATGATATTGGCTGTGGGTTTGTCATCCTAAATATATATGTACCCAACACAGGAGCACCCAGATACATAAAGCAAATTCTTAACATCTTAAAAGCAGATTTAGACTTCCACACAATAATAGTGGGACATTTCAACACTCCACTGTCAATATTAGACAGATCAACAAGACAGAAAATTAACAAGGACATCCAGGACTTGAACACAGATCTGGACCATGTGGACCTAATAGACATCTACGGAACACTCTGCCCCAAATCCACAGAATATACATTCTTCTCAGCACCACATCAAACTTACTCTAAAATTGATCACCTAATTGGAAGTAAATCACGCCTCAGCAAATGCAAAAGAACAGAAATCTTAACAAACAGTCTATCAGACCACAGTGCAATCAAATTAGAACTCAGGACTAAGAAACTCACACAAAACCATACAACTACATGGCAACTGAACAACTTGCTCCTGACTGACTGCTGGATAAATAATGAAATAAAGGCAGAAATAAAGATATTCTTCAAAACCAATGAAAACAAAGACACAATGTACCAGAATCTCTGGGACACATTTAAAGCAGTGTCTAGAGGGAAATTTATAGCAATAAATACCCACATGAGAAGCAAGGAAAAATCAAAATCAACACCCTATCATCAAAATTGGAAGAGCTAGAGGAGAAAGATCAAAAACCTTAAAGTTAGAAGACAAGAAATAACTAATATCAGAGCAGAACTGAAGGAGATAGGACACAAAAAACCCTTCAAAAAATCAATAAATCCACGAGCTGGTTTTTTTAAAAGATCAACAAAATAGCCCACTAGCCAAACTCATAAAAAAGAAAAGCAAGAAGAGTCAAATAGATGCAGTAAAAAACAATAAAGGGGATATCACCATCAATTTTACAGAAATACAAACTTCTATCAGAGAAGTTTTCAAATGTTCAAGTTCTAGTTCTTATTTGACTAATAGCTTTTTCCTTTTTCTTTCTTTCCTTTAATATTTTACTCTAAGAAGCAAGGAGAAATCAGTCTGCAACATCCACACTGTACTTGGAAATTGCTTAAGTTAAATATGCAAGTACATCACCTACAAGTTCCACTTTTTCACCCAACAGAAAAACACAATTAAGTTTTGTGCTAGTTATAGTAAGACACCTATCTACAGGAGTTTCAAAAATCATGTTGTCATTTTTATCTAACACTTCACAAGAAGTAACTTTAGTATTTATATTTGCATCAACATTACCTTCAAGGCAATCTTGGCTTTTTCTATTTACCTCAAGATTCTTCCAGCTTCTACTTACCACCTGATCCTAAAGCCTCTTCCACATTTTTAGGTATTTATTACAGTGGCACCCCACCATTTTTCAGTACAAAAAATCTATAGTAGTTTGCTATAGGTGTCATAGCAAATTACTACAAATGATGTGACTTAAAACAGTAGACACTTATTGTCTTATAGGTTTGGAAGCCACAAGTTCAAAATCAAGGTGTTGGCAGGGCCATGATCATGTTAAAGTCTCTAGGGGAAAATCGTTTCCACGCCTTTTTCTTTGCTTCTGGTGAACACCATAACCTTTGGCGTTCCTTAACTTTTAGATGCATCACTCCGATCCCTGCCTGCATCATCAAATGATGTTCTCTGTGTGTGTGTATCTGGGTCACTTCTCCACTTATAAGAACACCAATGATATTGGATTAAGTCCCACTTTAATCAGGTATGACTTTACCTTAACCTGATTACATTTTCAAAGACTTTATTTTCAAATAAGATTACATTCACAGGTTAGGACTTCAACCTTTCTTCTAGGGGATACAGTTCAACCAATAACAGAGGTCAAACAAGAAAATGTTAATGAGTTCCACTGGTTTTAAAAACATGAAAATTATTGGTGACCTTGACAAAAACAATTTGTAAATGTTATGTGATATAAGAATCAACACTATTATATGACTACCAAAATAAATAATACACTTTACAATTTTACTATCCAAGGGAGAGATGGATATAATCATGTGCTATTATTTCTGGTGCAAGGGTACAGACACCACTGAATTTCATTCTGGCATCACAATATTAGAGTGTCTAAGAGGGTGACTAGGATAGTTACATCTGGAAACAGTGATATATATTAAACCTATGTGTTTAGACTGGAAAAGACACAATTTAAGAGCCTTTGATAGCTATTTTTGATATCTGTCTCTGATACCTGATAACTAGCATTTGGTTGAGAGATTAGGCTTATCTTGAATAACTTCAGAAGACTGAGTTAAATTGAATGTAAGCAAAGCATAGTTCATCCTAATATGAGAAAGAATTTAATCATGATAGGTGCCTACAATTCCCATGCACTTATTTAAATGATAACCATTTTGTGAGTGGAGAATTTCCAACTGAGGATAAGTGATTGAAAACTGGAGTTGCTACAAAAGAAATAATGTGGGAAGTAAAAAAGTAAATTATGTTATCTTCAATTTCTTCCAAATCATGTACAGAGGCTCCTTGACTCCTGACAGTGTTATTTCCTAATATATCCATTGTAAGTTTAAAATATTTGAAGTAAAAAGTGCATTCAGTACTCCCAACCTTCTGAACATCTTTGCCTAGGCTAGCTTACCGTCAGTGTTCTCAGAGCACTCACATTAGTCTACAGTTAACAAAATCATTCAATGCAAAGCCTATTTTACAATCAAGTATTGAATATTTTAGGTAATTTATTGATGTGCATATTGCTTTTGCATAATCATAAAGTAAAAAAAATCTTAAGTCATCATAAATTGGAGAGCATTTGTATTCTTTTATTCTTTTCAAAAATTCAGATGGCTTTTTTCAGCCTATTTTTAGCTATAAAATTTAAATAAAAGACATAGAAATATAGGCATTTCCCTCTATCAGCTGTAAATTCACAACTAATTCAGTAATGGAAAAATTATTCATTTGTTTATTAAAATAAAAATATCAGAAAAGATGCAGATATAATATTGTACCACATTTAATAATCATTCCAAGCAGATGCTTGGCAAACTAGAAAGAGAAAGCATCATTTTTAAGTTGTGAGCTAGGCCAGATCATAATGGTCATCTAGATACAGTTCTGGACAAAATGAGAACTTGATATCTCCTATGGTTACTTTCATTTTGTTTTATGCCCACTTTAACCAACAAACTATGTAAAGAATCCACGGAAATTAAAAATACATAACACAGTTGGATGCAACCTAAATACCCACAACTTCCTTATTAGTCATGGAGGCACACTATCTTAAGTGGCCCCGATAACCTCTTTTATTGAAGAGATTCAGAAAACAGGCTATTTGTTTGTGACTGAGAATCATCACCTTTCTTCACTAGGAATATTAATAATTTGAGGCTTTGGATGGCCCACAACATGATAAAGACAATCTCCCAACATTTACTAGGCACTTCATGCTAAAATTAAGATGTTTCCCATTAAACTCAAGAGTAAGGCAAGAATGTTTGTTTTCACTGCTGGCATTCAACATTATAACTAAATTTAAATTAGTGCAATAAGAAAATAAAAATAAATAGGAGATACAAGGAATGGAAAAAGAAAAATTTCCTACTATTTCCAGGGATATATTTACTTGTTTGCATAGAAAACCCAAGAACAATCACAATCGATTTGAAAAAAGAAGGTACTTTAGCAAGATTACCTAATACAAGACTAACACAGAAAAATCAGTAGCATTTCTAGAAACCAGCTATAGCATATTAGCACAGTCCCTTCATAATAGCAACTAAATCTAAGGTTTTGATGTAAACCAAGATGTTAAGGTTTTTGAAAGAGCATGTTGTTTGATTGCTTATTGCTGAATAGCAAACTACTACCCTGAAACAGTGGCTTAAAACTACAATCACTTATCAAACTTTTGAAGAATTTTAAGGGAGGCAAGAACAAAGTGAGCAAGTGGCAGAATTGTAGCCACTGTGATCAAAGAAGTTTCAGTAGCCCAGGTCATGTAGAGTCTTTTAACATATTAAAAACAAGCAAACAAAATCCCAAACTACCCATTTATAGTAACATGGATAAATAAAACATGGAATATTCATAGCCTATAATCTCAGAAGTAATTAAATATTGACCTAGATATATAGCTAAATATTCAAATCACAAAAAATTTAAATAATTAAAGAATAATGCATTCTATATGCTAGTATCTGAATGAAATTTTAAAACAAAAACACTAAAGATTACATGCATACCAAATTCCTGTGAACATTTTGGTTGCCTCTGACAAGACTAAGAGAGAAGTTAGACTGCAAGGAGTATTTTGCATATCGTTATTATGTTTACAATTTAAAAATAAATTTTTTGAGGCAAATATCAGATTGTTTGCATTCATTAATGCTAGTTATAGTCTCTATTCATGTGTATGTATTTGTATATCAATGGGTATGAATGAATTTTAAAAATATATAAATATATATATGTTTTACAAATTGCTTTTAAATGCAAATATATATACATGCAATTTAAATAGCTCTAATGCAGAAGTACCATGTAAAATAATTAAATTTAGTCATTGAATAATTTTCTAGTGATCCATGAAATATCTAAACTTTAAATAGGAAGTTACTTATGGATCAATACTATGTGTTTTGCCAAAGAAACGTGTTGATATGTAATGGGCCTAATTCTATGGTGTTATCTACCAGTGGTGAATTAAATAAATAAATGAATAACTTTCTCTTTTCTTCCTTTTTTAATGGTGACTTTCCTACAGGACAAAAATGTTTTATGCATCTATTGTAATACATAATACTGTTTTTATTTCTTTTTTGTTTTTAATATGGAAGTTTACTATATTTTCTCAGTAGTTATGCATCTATTATAATACACAATACTGTTTTTATTTCTTTTTTGTTTTTAATATGGAAGTTTACTATATTTTCTCAGTAGTTGGATCTATGGTATGGAAGTAGCCATGGTTACTATGAAGCACTTAAAATATTGTTAGTGCTTAACATTAATTACTTCCTTCATACAAAGAAATGATTCTAGGCTAACAAATATGCTATTTTAAGAATTTGAGCATGGTTTCTTAATAGTTTACTATCCAAAGAGTATCTGCTTTATACTATTTTCTGGGGAAGCTAACAGATTTCTTCTGCTCTCTCTAGTTCTTATTTATTCACTATTAGATTGCAGATTATGCTGGAAATATAGTTAACTGCAGTTAGGTATACAAATCAGTGAAACATTTTGTTCCATAGAAAAAATAAATATTTCATTGTCTTTTATTTTATTTTTTCCAAATAAGTTATTACTTCACATTCCATGTAGAAGTGTGTCCCAGTTTTCAGATGGTTATCTCTATTTATGCACTCATTCCTTTGTTACCCGTGTATTCAGTAATTATTTATTGAAACTCTATTCTGTTCTCAGCAATACTTTGGGCACTAAGTTATAGTGACAACTTTAAATTGACATGTATCCTTTCCTCTTGGAACATAGAGTTCCCTGCCAGAAACCAAGTCTATTCAAATAAATACAAAAGTGAATGTAAAATTAGTATTAAAAATGAAAAGGATAGATGGGCACAGTGGCTCATGCCTGTAATCCCGGCACTTTGGGAGGCTGAGATGTGTGGATCACCTGAGGTTAGGAGTTTCAGATCAGCGTGGCCAACATGGTGAAACCCTGTCTCTACTAAAAATACAAAAAAATTAGCCAGACATGGTAGTGGGTGTCTGTAATCCTAGCTACTCCAGAGGCCGAGTCTGGAGAATTTCCTGAACCTGAGAGGCAGAGGTTGCAGTAAGCTGAGAATGTGCCATTGCACTCCAACTTGGGTGGCTGAGTGAGACTCTGTCTCAAAAAAAAAAAAAAAAAAATGAAAAGGATGTGGTGATGCAAGAGTATAGGAGGACATGACCTAACCTATGAGGGTAAGGGGGTAGGAGGGAAGATTTAAATTTAGATCTAAAGAATTAAAAGAAGTTAACTACTAAAAATGGCAAATGGACCAACGATTGTTCCAGGCCAAAAGTATAGCATGTGTTTAGTGCATATATACAGCTTGTTTGCCCATCAATAAAGAGGGCTTGTTAATAAAATAATGACACTAATGTAACACTACTGCCTCAGAACAATTATATTTACTGTTCCCTGAAATGCATTTCTCCTTTTTTCAAATATATTAGGCATATGGTCAAATATCCTGTTTTCATAAAAGTATTTCCTAACTATGCTAAAATAAAAATCAGAGAGTGATGTTAGCAAGGTGGCAAGATGGCAGTCTTTGTCACCCTATAATAAATAATGACTTAACAATCCACAAATAAAAATAACCCTGGGTAAGCTGAAGAGACCAATTAAGAGCTACTAGCAAAACATTGGAACAAAAAACAGAATAAAACAAACATAAGGGATCACTAGGCATACCTGAAACATCTAGAAACAGCTAGAAACAAAGAAAAGTAAGGACTATCCATAACAACTATACAAACAGTGCCACCATGCTTCCTGGTGGCCTGCTCTGCAGAGGGTTGTGGCAGCCTTAGTTACAGGGAATCTCAACAGCCCATGCAGCATCTGTGGAGTCCTCACAACCTTTACAGCAAAAGTTCCCTTAGTGTTTATTGACAGACCTTAGCAGACTACTCCACAGAGGACACCCGCAGCTTTCTCTGTTGAAGCAACCAACAGCCATGGCTGTTGCAGATCCCCCAGGGAAGATGCTGCTGTGCCTTTCCACATCCAAGAAGGAACTGCAGTTGTGCTGCCACATGACCAGTGTTGCCATCTCCCAACCTATACTTACCATAAACCCTGGAGCCATATCTGTTTTGTGTATGCTCAGGCTCAAGACGCTGGCTTGGCGTTGACACTGCAAACACTGGAGCACTGCATATCAGACACCAGTGTCAATGCCACTGTGAGCACAAGTGTGAGCCGGAAACAACACCGAGAGAGAGGCCCTTGACCCAGGCTTTCCTCATGAGAAAAGAGAATAGGAAGACCCCCAACAGCTCTCACCACCACTGCATACACTGACTGGCTTAGCTGCTGAGGACTCTTGAATCTTCACTGACACTGACTTCAGTTGATGAAGTTATACAGAGACTACGCTGCCACACCTTCACTGGAGCCAGAGCAGCTGCATCCCACCCAGTGAGCACCCTGCACACCAAACATTCTCCAGAATAGATAATATGTTAGGTGACAAAACAAGTCTTAACCAATTCAAGAAAATTAATACATCAAATATCTTCTCTGGCCATAATGGTACAAAACTAGAAACCAACAGAAGGAGGAACACTGGAAAATTAATGGGTCAAAAAAGAAATGAGTCAAAAAAGAATTCAAAAAGATAATTAAAAAATATCTTGAGACAAATGAAAATGGAAAAAACACAACTTACTAAATCTTATAAGATGCAGTGAAAGCAGTTCAAAGTTTATGATGATAATAGTCTAATGAACAACAACAAAAAAAAGATCTCAAATAAACAACATAACTTTACACCTCTGGAAACTAGAAAAAGAAAAAGAAAGAAAACAAGCAAAGCCCAAAATTAGTAGAAGGAAGAAAATAACGAAGATGAAAGCAGAAATAAATTCTATAAAGACTAGAAACACAATAGAAAAGATAAATAAAATTAGGACTTTTTAAAAAAGATAAATAAAATTAACAAACCTTTAACTATACTAAGAAAAAAAAGAACAGAATTAAGTAAATAAAATCAGAAATAAATAAGGAGACATTACAAATGATACCATAGAAATACAAAAGTCTGTAGACTACTGTGAAAAACTCTATGCCCCAAAGTCGATAAACTAGACCAAAAAAATGGATAAATTCTTAGAAATATACAACCTCCCAAGGCTGAAATATGAAGAAATAGAGACTCTGAACAGACTGATAACAAGTAAGGAAATTGAATTGGTAATCAAAAGTGTCCTAAGGACCAGATAGTTTTACTGGTGAATTCTGTCAAATATTTAAAGGGAAAACTAAAATACCACTTACCCTTCTCAAACTCTTACAGAAACTTGAGGAGAATGGAATGCCTCTAAACTCATTTTAAAATGCCAGCATTATCCTAACACAAAAGCCAGACCAGAAGACTACCAGAAAAGAAAATTACAAGCCAGTATGCCTGATGAACACAAATACAAAAATTCTCAAAATAATAGTAGCTAACTGAATTTAGTAGTACATTAAAAAGATCATTCATTATGACCACACAAAATTTATTCCTGGAATGCAAGAATGGATTAACATACACAAATCAATAAATGTGGTACACCATATTAACAAACTGAAAAATAAAAGATAATCATCTCAAAAAAATGCCAAAAAAGCATTTTACAAAATTTGTTATTATTTCCTGATAAAAATGCTCGTCAAATTAGATATAGAATAAATGTACCTCAAGACTGGATGCAGTGGTTAATTACACGTGTTATCCCAGCACTTTGGGAGACTAAAGTGGGTAGATCACTTGGGGTCAGGAGTTCAAGACCAGGCTGACCAATGTGGTGAAACTCCATCTCTACTAAAAATGCAAAAATTAGCTGAGCATTTTGGCACACCTGTAATAGTAACTAATTTGGAGGCTGAGGCGGGAGAATCCTTGAACCTGAGAGGCGGAGGTTGCAGTGAGCAAGAGCATGCCATTGCACTCCAGCCTGGGAGAAAAAAAAAAGACTGTCTTGAAAAAATAAATGAATATGAATAAATAAATAAATGTACCTCAACACAATAAAGGCCATATATCACAAGCCTACAGCTAATGTCATACTTAGTGATGAAAAGCTAAAACCTTTTTCTCTAAGATCAGGATTAAGACAAGAATGTCCATTCTCACCACTTCTATTCAACACCGTATTTGAAGACTTAGCCAGAGCAATTAGAAAATAAATAAAAATAAATAAATAAGTAAATGGCACTCAAACAAAGAAGTAAGAAGTAAAATTGCCCTGTTGCAGATGACATTATTTTATATATAGAAACACCCGGAGACTGTCAAAAAACTCTTAGAACTAAAAAACAAATTCAGTAAACATACAGGATACAAATTAATATACAAAAATCAGTTGCATTTCTATACACTTACAAAAAAACTATCCCCCTGCCCCAAATTAAGAAAACAATTTGTTTACAATCACATCAAAAAGAGTAAAATACATAAGAACAAATTTAACCAAGAAGGGGAAAGATTGTACTCTAAAAAATATAAAACATTGATAAAATCAACTGAAGAAGACAGAAATAAATTGAAAGATATACCATGTTTGTGAATCAGGAGACTCAGTATTGGCAAATGTACATACTACCCAAAGAGATCTACAGATTCAATGCAATCCCTATTAAAATTCCAATGACATTTTTACAGTAATAGAAAAATCAATTATAAAATTCATATGGAACCACCACAAAAGACCCTGAATAGCTAAAGTAAGCTTCAGTAGGAAAATCAAAGATGGATTTCATTATATTTCCGGATTCTAAATTAATATTACAAAGCCCTAATTATCAAAATAATATGGTATTAGCATAAAATGAGGCATTGCAATGGAACAGAGTAAAAAGCCCAGAAATAAACCCACATATACATGGTCAACTCTTTGACAAAGTTTCCAAGAATACACACTATAAATGGTGTTGGGAAAACTGTACATCAACTTGGGGAAACTGTATATCGACTTGTGAGAAAATGAGGCTGGATTTTTAGTTTTCACCATATACAATATTCAACTCAAAATGTATTAATAATGTAAATGTAAGACCTAAAATTACAAAACTCCTAGACTAAATGATGGAGCAGAATCTCCTTGACAAGGGTCTTGGTCTTGGCAATGATTTCTAGATATGATACTAAAAGCACATACATAGAAAGCAAGCAAGCAAACAAAACAAATGGAACTACATCAAAATTAAGTCTCTTTGCAGCAAACAAAACAATCAACAAAATATAAAGGTGATCTATTTAATGGGAAAAATGTTTATAAACCATATATCAAATAAGGGATGCTATGCTTTGAGTATTTGTCCCCTTCAGAACTCACATTTTGAAATCTGATTCCCAATGTGGCAGCGGTGAGAAGTGGGGCCTTTAAGAAGTGGCTGGGGCCCATTTATGGATCAATGGATTAACGAGTTAATGATTAATGGGTTATCAATGAAGTGGAACTGGTGGCTTTACAGAAAAGGAAAAAAAAAGACTTAAGACAGAAAATTGGTACCAACAAATGGTGTATGGCTGATAATATCAGAAAATGCAGAAGTGGCTTTGGAACTGAGTAATGGGCAGAGCATGGAAGAATTCAGGGCAGTAGGCTATAAAAAGCCTCGATTCTTGTGAGGGCTTCGAAGACAAGATGGCTAGGGAAAAATTGGAACTCGTTAGAGATTGATTAAGTGGTTGTGACCAGAATGCTGATAAACATATGCAGATTAAAGGCTATTCTAATGAGATTTCAGTTGGAACTGATGAACAAGGTATTGGGAACTGAAAACAAAAAAAGGCCATTCCTGTCATAAATTGGCAAAGAATTTGGCTGAATTATGTCCATGCCTGAGGGCTCTGTGAAAGATTGAACTTGAGGGTGATGAACTGGGTTATCTGGCAGAAGAAATTTCTGTGCAAAATATACAAGAATTTGCAGGGATACTCTTGGCAACTTATGCTGAGATTCTGGAGAAAGGAATAATTTAAAAACAGAAATTAAAACTAAAAGAGAAGCAAGGCAGAAAGATTTGGAAAATTCTCAGTCCCATCATAGAAAGAGTGAAAAAATGTGTTCAGTAAAACATACTTTCTCCTGGGTGTAGCGCAGTGACAATTTGCTAAAGAGATTAGCGTAGATAGAAAGGAGTCAGGTCCTGTACCTTGACAGTGAGAGAAAGACTCCCAAAGGCACTTCAGAGATTTTCAAGGCTGTCCTTCCCATCACAAGCCCAGAGATCTTGGAGGCCAGATGGTTTTATGGGGAACCTGACTGCTCTCTAGGGGTTCATTACCCAGAGTCACCTTGCACTCTGCTTATTGCACCCCAGTGTATCGTTCCATGGCCAACCCAGCCCTGGCTCAAGTGGCCTCAGCTGTGGTTCTTGCTGCAGCTCCATAAAGTACAAGTTGTATTGGCAACATCCACATGGTGCTAATTCTAAAGGCCTGCGGAAAGTGAGAGCTGTGTAGGCTTGAGAGCCTCCACCTAAATTTCAAAAGGTGTCATCAAAAGCCTGGGGACCATTGTCCTAGAGCAGAGCCACCACAGATAGCCCCCTCTAGGGCAGTGCTGAGCAGAAAAAATGTGGCATTGAGGCTGCTGTGGACAGTCCCAACCAGGGCAATGCCTGTGGAGCCATGGCAGCTAGACGACCAGGGGAACTCCGGAACTGTGGAGTCACCAGCAGCATGCAGTGCTTGCTTGAGAAATCTTCAGGTAGCCAGCCCTAACCTGTACAAGTAGCCATGTGGGCTACAGCCAGCAAAGACACGGGGACAGAGGTGCCTGAGGCTTTAAAGGCCCAAATGCTATCTCGATGTGTCCAGGAGGTAACACAGGGAGTCAAAAGAGATTAGTTGCCAGTTTTAAGATTTAGTGTCTCTGGATTTTAGACTTGCTAGAGGTCTGCTACTCCTTCTGTTTTACCTATTTCTCCCTTTTGGAATAGGAAAGCTGTCTTATGCATGTACCACCATCTCATCATGGAAGTAGATAACCTGTATTGATTTTGCAGGCTCACAGATAAAACTTTGGACTTTGGACTTTTGAATCAGTGCTGAAGCAAGGTAAGGCTTTGGGGCTATGGAGATGGAATGGATGTATCTGTATATAAGAAAAACATGAGTTTTATGTGGCTAGGTGCAAAAAGCCACTGTTTGAATATTTGTTTCCTCCAAAATTCATGTTGAAATGTAATCTCTAATTTTAAAGTATTAAGAAGTAGGGCCTATAAGAAGTGAGTGGATCACGAAGGATCTGCCCTCAAGACTGAATTAATTCATTCATAGATTATTCAGTTAATGGATTCATGAATTTTCATGTGAGTGGGACTGGTTGCTTTACAAGAAGAGGAAGTAGGCCAGGCATAGTGGCTCACACCTGTGATCCCAGCACTTTGGGAGGCCAAAGCAGGTGCATTGCTTCAGCTCAGGTGTTTGAAATTGGGGTGGGAAATGTGGCAAAACCCCATCTCTACAAAAAACAACACAGAAATTAGCCGGGCATGGTAGTGTGCACCTGTAGTCCCAGCTACTAGAAAGGCTGAGGTGGGAGGATCACTTTAACCTGGGAGGTCACAGCTGCAGGGATCTGTGATTGCACCACTGCACCCCAGCCTAAGTGGCAGAGCAAGACCTTGCCTCAAAAAATTTTTAAAAATTGCAAAATAAAAGAGGAAGAGAGACCTGGGCTAGCATGCTCTGTGCCTTCTCCACATGATGCCCTGCATAACCTTGGCACTCCAGAGAGTCCTGGCCAGCAAGAAGGTTCTCAGAAGACGTAGCCCCTTGGCCTTGGACTTATTCATCTCTTGTAACTGTAACAAATAAATTTATTTTTTAAATATATCACTCAGTTTCAGATATTCTAAGTAATAGAAAATTCATTAAGACAAAGGATTAATATCCAAAATATGTAAGAAACATATAACTTAATAACAACAACAATAATAACACAATATAAAATGGAGAAAAGGACCTAAATGGACATTTTTCCAAAAAGACATATAAATAGTCAATAGGTACATGAAAAGGTGCTCAACATCACTAATCTTTATGGAAATGCAAATCAGAATTCAATGAGTTATCACTTCACACCTTTTAGGATGCTTATTATTTAAAAAAATCAAAAGATAGTAAATGTTGGTGAGGATTTAGAGAACAGAAAACTCATATACATTGTTGGTAGGAATGTAAATTGGTACAGCCATAATGGAAAATGGCATGGATATTTATCAAAAACTTAAAAATAGGACTACCATATGATTTAGCAAGCCTAATTCTGGCTATATATCCAATAGAAATAAAAGAACTAATGAAATAACTAATGTGAAGAGATACCTGCACCCCACATTGATTTCAGCATTATTCACAATGGTAAATATAGAAACAATCTAAATGTCCATCAAATCAATGGTTGAATGGAGAAAGAATTTGTGATACACACACACATACACAGAGGATTATTTCAGCCTCTACAAAAAGAGGAAATCATGTCATTGCAACAATACGGATGAAACTGGAAGATATTATGCTAAGTGACATAGGCCGGAAATAGAAAACTACTGCATGATCTCACCTACACGTAGGGTCTAAAAATTGAATTCACGGAAACAGAGTGTGGTTACCAGGGATCAGGAGATGGATGACATGGGGAGAGGCTGGTCAGTGGGTATCAATTTGCAGTTGTAAGATGAATAATATTTGTATGATGTGTACTATACCTCATAGTTACTATGGGTAATGATGATGTATTGTATACTTGAGACTTGCCAAGAGAGAACTTAAGTATTCTCACCACAAAAAAATGAAAAGGTAAAAATTTGAGGTGATAGATAGGTTAATTACCTTGATTGTGGTAATCATTTCACAATATATATTTATATCAAAATGTCTTGTATGCCTTGAATGCCTGTTCATACAATTTTTGTTTTTCAATAATACCTCAGTAATGATGAAAAACAAACAAAAAAAAAGAAAATTCTGACATATACTACAAGAGGGATGAACCTTGAAAACATTATGCTAAGTGAAATAAACCAGTCATAAAGGATAACGATGGTAAAAGGTAAATATAAATGAAATTTTAAAACAAAAATTAAAAAAATCATTTACCCAGCCCATCCATCACTATCGTTGAACAGTTTACATTTTTTATTACAGACCACACTTCATCTGACATATTGTTTCTGTGTTTACAATGTTTCTTTTCACCAAACTTCCTGATACCAAAGACTGTTATATCCCTAGAACCATTGTCTAGCATATTACAAATGTTCAATAAATATTTTTGAATGCTCAGGTGAATGAAATAGTCTTTCAGAATTTATTAAATGTCAGTCACTTTGTTATTTTAACATATATTCTCTAATTTTATTCACTTGGAAATGTAAAGTTTTTATTATTCCCGTTATACTAATGGAAATGTGAGGATTGGCTAGTTCAATAGCTTTCCTAGGTTCCTTCAATTAGTAAATGACAAAAATGGAATTTCTATTTTAGCTCTGTTTGACTCAGAAGCCCATAGTCTTAAAAACTGCACTGCATTGCATTTTAATTTTACCCTTTGTTATTAGAAACTGTTTCTAGAACTAGAAATAATAAAGAAAGAACAGGAAAATACATTCTAGGGTACAGATTTCTTCTCATTGGCCCTTCCTTTTCTCTACACAAAAGAAATAGGTGTTCTAGCACAGCTACATATTTTGGAAGCATTCTTTGTTAAGTGACTTTAACCTACCTATTTGTGAACTAGATATTACTCACCTAATTCCAAGTGAGTGTCTTATAAAACACAACAGATAATTTTGTGTACCTGAATCAAGTTTGGACCAGGTCACATATAACTGAAGTTTTTTAAAATGGGATTAATTTTCTCTTCAATTTCACTCTCATTTGATTCCGTAAAGGAAATAGAAAGTTGTCTCCATCCCCCTTTACAACCAAGTAGACATTTTATTGAAGTGTATTTTCCCAAATAATCTGCAAATTGCTGCATCACTGTAGTGCAATATTTTGTTGTCCTCCTTGGTATAATTTCCCAGGCTTCTTCCCTAAGCAGGCTAAATTCTCATACCAACATTTCAGCACTTTCTGCTGATTTTCTTTTGGCTTTCATATTTGTAAAGGTGCCAGTACATCCCTTTCAGCATATGAGCCAGACCTGAACAATCTCCACAAACATGGAAATACTCTCCTTGATACTAATACTGAGACCGACTTGGCAGAAAGAGATTATTACTTCCCCTCAAGTATGGAAAAGTACACAAAGCTCATGCCAACCTACAGGCTGCCTGTGTGTCTGGCCCCTTTTATGTCACGTAAACTATGGATTCTGTGATATTTTCATACATTTTCTTATTTCTGTGAGCCAATTCGCTTGCTGGAATTCATGTTCCGCAAACAGAGCAAAGAGTTTATTTTAGATACTTGCTTCCTTACCACCTTTAATGTTCTTTGCATATTTTGCATGCAACTATTTTTTTTTTCTCCTACTGGAAGTAACTTTCTCCTCCCCAGAGCAAGGCTGTAGACATATATAATAATATTCATAATTGACAATGGTAAACCAATAAAATGTATTTTAAATAAAGAATTAAACTAACCAGAGTCTGTCTTCTGTGTTCCTCTAGTGATTCATGTTGTTGTATTATTTAGATCATTCATCAACTTAAATTCAAACTACATTAGTGTCAGAAAGCTAGGAAGGGGGAGGAAGATAGTAAAGGAGGTGGTGAGCACAAACCAAGATAAAAACATTTTTTACTGTGCAATAGTACTGAAAACCAGCCCCTCCACAGCCCTGTCTAAAATGTACCTTCTGTCAAGACCACCCTTATGGGAAAGGGGTAGTAAGTACTTCATTAATACATGAAATGGCCTGTTCCTTGTGCAGCCTTGCAACTGAAAAGCAGAAAAGTTTGTTGCAGCCAATTCAAAGATCCATCATCAGAAAGTTTTCATTTAGGGAAAAATCGAACAAAGTAAACGTTTATCATGACAGTTTAAACATTTCAAATCTACTAAAATATTTTATTGTAAGCAAGGATCCTTCATGTCTTTGGGTAAAGAAAGTGGACGATAGATACAGCATAAAGAACCCACTGACAGAAAGAGGATGGAGGTTTTGTGGAAGAGTCTGATAATACAGGCAGCCTGAACAATCAATATGTCCAGCCTAGAGAGTCTCCAACATTGGTATTTCCTTCTCCTACACATGGGATTCATTTAACATTATCTGTAGGTGAAGCCCACAGCCCCTAAAGACATGGTTATGTCTTCTGTAGCTTCTGCCATGCTTCATAATTTTCTAGCCACACTGACATCTACCTCATTAGATCTGACCACATTTCAAATTTTTCCCATTTTTATAATATACTTTAAACATTTATGAGGTACTATGATTTATTTTTTGTAATTGGGAAAATGTCACTATTTACAAATTAAGAATATCTACCACTTCACTGATATTGTTCTTCAAGGGCGGAAAAGAACATTGTTCTGAAAACTGGAGCCCAAACATCGAATGATGTGAGACAATGCAACAGTCAGTGAAAATAAAGAGTTCTGGGACTCAAGAAGTAAAGAAAAACTATAGTTAGTAAAAAGAACCTCAGATGTAAGGGCACTCAAAAAAGACCCTTATTTCTTGCTCCTGATCACCAGGTAGAGTCTTGGGACAAGGTAGAAATTACAACATAACAAAAATGGGTTTTGAAGAATCTGAAATCACAATGAACTTGTGCAATTCTTTTTAAGGTAATGGCAAGCTTCATCCAGCCTTTAATGTTCTCTGCATGGTGTGATGGCGTGACAGACACAGTAAAAAATAACTAGAATATGAGGCCTTACCCCATGCTCCTGATACTTGGACAGTAACCAAATATTTCATGCACTTTCAAGAAGAGAACAGAAGTAACTGGAATAGTCAGGCTTGGAATATCTTTGCAATTGAAAAAAAGGGCAACACTCAAATGGATGGGCATGCAACATTTAACCCACCTCATGGTAACTGAGATAATAATTTATTTAGAGCTCTTGGCATGGATGAGTATACAAGGGAAGAGAAAACAAAACAAGCGAAGAAACAGGAGAAATTGTGTTCCAGGAGCCATTTAAGAATTTCAAGAGAAGAATGTAGAAGTCAGGACAACTAAATATTGAACAGCATCCCATAGATTAGTGTCACAATAGTCACTGGTAAACTGAGTGTCTGCACGAACAGTGCTGATAGAGGCAGAGGTGAAATTGCAAGTTTCTGAAAATGAGAAAAGTATTGTTAAATGAAAGTAGTAAAATAATGTGCTAAAGATAACTACAGACATTATCTGTGAGGAGAAACACAGAATGAGTAATTGAGGGGGCCATATGTTTGAAGGGAGGTGATGTGGTTTTGAATTGTTGAAGTGATATGAATATGATAAAATAACTATTGAAAGAGGTCAACAGAGTGATAGTGTTTAAAAGACACCAATGAGAGATGAAATCATTGAAGGAGTAAGTTAGGAGTAGCTGTAATTCAAGTTGCAAGAGAAAAGTTGTACCTTAGAAAAGGTGGCCAGTGGATATTTTTTTAAAATAGGTTTCCCCTGGATACTCAAGGATTTAACTATCAGCATAAATAATCAAAGAGAATGAGAAAAGTTAAGAACATTTATATGAAAATTATTTGGGTTACTTTTACATAGTTCACTGTTTTCCATTTCGATTCAGCATGGCCTATTTCCATTTTTTGATAGCCTTGCCCTTCTAAAATATTTTGGATTTCTGTTCCTCCTTCTCTGATTTTCCTTTTCATTTGCCTGATCTGAGATTCCGTCATACCTCCTGC
The DNA here is from genome assembly GCA_963573385.1 of Cacajao melanocephalus. Taxonomy (NCBI): domain Eukaryota; kingdom Metazoa; phylum Chordata; class Mammalia; order Primates; family Pitheciidae; genus Cacajao; species Cacajao melanocephalus. The sequence continues at coordinate 13,196 of CAUYLG010032690.1, read as the reverse complement.
TCACACCTGATGGTGATTCATAGTTCTGAAAAATGCCACATTATGCTCAAGGTAGATGTGCATCTGCAAAGAGTTAGAATATGACTTCACACATTTAAGAAACAAAAATCACTACAGCAAGATGCTGTAATTCTGAGCATTTATTTGGAGTGCATAGCATCAGTTATATTACTTAGGCTATGAAATTCATGATACTGAAATTTGTGCTTGCTGTACGGGTCTCTGTAGCCAACTTTGTTTCTATCCCATTGGCATAACTATTACAAAAATACTATAGCTTGGGAGACTTTTTGTCTTTCTTTTTTCTCCCATAATGAGCATGTATTTCAAAGTGACTTTGATGATAAGATACTAAAAATTTATAGAGAAATTTCATCTAACATTGCTGCATCCCATAATACTTACGGATTAGATTCAGAAAACAGGTTAGAAGATTATTCAGCATTTTAATTGTGACAAGGTCAAAAGATAAAGTGCCATGGTGACAAAATGGCACTGATTAGAGAAGTCTTTATTTCCCACTCTAAACAGAGATGACACCAAAGTGTTACTCCCATCACTATGAGTAAACTAAGGGGAAATACGTTTCTACAGAATAATTTTGTAAATATTAGTCAATAAAAGCTATACAAAGTTGAAAAATGCAATGAACTAATTAAATCTAACCTTAGAGAACTGTAGTAGGCAGATCATTGGGAAAAGTCCACACATCCTTACATAAGCTAGGACAAAATTATTTCATTTATATTCCTATATTCCAAATATTCAAAATAGAGACAAGTGACAGGCAAGTGTTCTTGCTCTATATCCTTCCTATTAGAAAGTGTTTTACTAATAGAGAATAGTATCTAAGTCTATAAAGTTAATGGAGAAATACAAAAACTAAAACAAAAATTAGAACACTATTAATTGACTGCCTTTTCATTTTACCTATTTAAATTGTAGTTAAGACTATCAGATCAGGGTTAATAGGACAATCTGTAATTGCCTATTAACTGCCATTCAGGGATCTAGTTGAAAAAATTGGATCTGGTTGAATATATTGGAGATTTGGTTAAACAAATGTCACCTTTTAAGAGGATATTTAAATTGCCACAAAGAACCAAGTCAAATTTGAATCCATACAATAGGTTGTTTTCCTTAAAAAGACACAATGGAAAGCAAATTTGGGAAGATTAAGAAATATCCTAACTAGATTCAAAAATTTTTCTTCTTTAAAAAGGATTTGTATGACAATATATTTTAAAGTAAATAATATCATTAATACAGTTGTCTCCCGTATCTGAAGTTTTCCTCCTGGTTTCAGTTACTTTCAGTGAATCAGGATCTAAAAATATTAAATGAAAAATTCCAGAAGAAAACAATTCATAAGTTTTAAATTGTGCTACTCCAAGTGATGTGATGAGATCTTGCACTTCTCTTCTGTTCCACTAAAACATGAATCATCTCTTTGTCAAGTGTATCCACATTGTGTAAACTACACACTCTTTATTCATAGACATAATCTGCTCCTGACATCCAACCATGGACATGGACATGGATGTGGATCCATGATGCAGGATCACCCAAAGAAGATGATCTTCCCTGTGACCTGCCATCAGAAGGTCAACAGAAACAATGCTGTGTCACAATGCCTATGTTTTTCACCTCATTTCACCTCATCACACATACGTTTCATCACCTCACATCATCACAAGAAAAGGACAAGTATGGTACAATAAGATATTTTGAGAAAAAAAATTGGATCATATTCACATATAACTTTTATTACAGTGTATTGTTATAATTGTTCCATTTGAGAATTAGTTATTACTCTTAATCTCCTACTGTGCCTAATTTACAAATTAAGCTTGGTAGTAAATAAGTGCCCATAGGAAAAAAAAGTATTATAAATAGTATTTGTTAATAACCATGGTTTCAGGCATCCACTAGGGGTGTTGTAATGTATGCCTTATCAGTAAAGCGGGGTACTACTATAAAGTTTATGTTCTAAAAGAGGGGTATTTGAGTGATGAACTATCCTCTAATTTATGTGCCTAGAAAGTGTAGAATACTGCATGTGAGCAATTTAAACATGAACATGTAACAATACATATTACGCTTTTGAAAATACTCATTTCAGAATGTACAACCAAGTTGTTTATTGCTGACAGAATATACTTAAGATAAGTTATAAAAACACATGTAAACATGACTTTGCATTTGCTAAGATAATTCAATACAGACAGCATAACAAGACTATCAATAGCATTGATTTTCCATACAAAAGTAAAAAGTATGCATTGTAAAATTAATTTCCATTGATTACCACAGACTAACTAGAAATTTTTCATTCTTCTAATTTTCAATTTTCAAGCTAAGGATGTTCAAATTTGTTTTGCTTGTTTTGCTTGGTTGATTAATACATACACACACACACACACACACACACACACACAATCAAACTAAAGAGTTCAGTCCCATATGTAAGTATGTTTTCATGCTTTCACTTTCTTCCTATGTATTATACATGCGCTTCCTTATTTATTTGTTAGAATACAGTCTATTCTCACTACTCACTTTAGTTACACTGTATAAAGTCTCTGTGAACACTAAATTAGTTAAAGCTGAACTATTGTTCCTAGGGGTAATACAAAGTTAGGTTCCTGTGAGCCTCTGGGCATATTTTCATTAACTGATCAATATATAACCTTGTTTTATGTGTGTTTCTGTTTAAAGATACCTTATGTAACATATAGTGCTGGTACATTAAACTCACAGCCAACAGCATTGTAACTCTTCCTGAATGAAGCTTACCAACATGAATTTTCTCCGTAAGGACTATCACAGCCTTCTTGCACTTAGGAACACTAGACAGCATTTCAGCAAGATGGGGGCCATTTTAAACAGAAAAATTAACAACAATAAGCACAAACAAACAAAAAATTAAGTGACCCTAAACAGACCAAGGAAAAGACACTCATTTACTGTCATATGACAGAACAAAAAGAAAGCAAAATGTCTCCTTGTTTGACCTCAGCTGGGAACATACACATTGAATAACTCATGTTTTCCCTGCCCTGTGCATGTCCAAAAATGACTTACAAAGTGCCTTGAGTTTTGATCTTGAGGTTAAAAATGAATTTTAACTAATAGACAAATTTAGCAAACATAGAATTTATGAATTATGAGCAGAAACCATTTATCAGTTTTCTCTCTACTAGAAGAAGTACAATTCTAAGCAAAAAGAGTCCATGAATTCTTTTCATATGTAGTTAGGAGTGAAGAAGTCTGAATATGTGCAGCAGGATTGTCTCTGGGTTTAGGCCAACACTCCTACTAATTTAAGTGTGATTTTCCAAACCTTATGACTTATGTAAAAATTCTACAAGCTCTTCTATAAATTCTGAAACAGATAATTGATGAAAAGAAAGAAAGAAGAGAAATGCTAATGAATAAAAAATGAACAGACGGTAATGGAGAAGACACATTTCTGAGTTTACAATGGTTAAATGATAATATTTTATTACATAATAATATTTTACTTATAAATTAATAAATAAATTTAATATTTATAACATAATATAATTATATTTTAAGTATGTTATATGTTAATTATATTATTTCAAATATAACTAATCTGGTGAATAAATGCAATATTTAATATGTAAATTTAATATGATATTATTCATTTTAAAATACTAAATTTATCTTAAGGAGATAACATCTGGTAACTATAAAATAGAATTATTAAAGAAGATCAAGTCTAAGTGTGGTGGCTCAAGCCTGTAATCTCAATGTTTTAAGAGACTGCTTGACCCCAAGAGTTTAAGACCAGCCTAGGCAACATACTGATATCCCATCTCTACAAAGTTTAAAAAAATAACCAACTACGTGGGAGAATCACTCGAACCTGGCAGGCCAAGGCTGCAGTGAGTCATGATCAGAGCACTTCACTCCACCTTGAGCAACAGAATGAGAACCTGTCCCAGAAAAGAAAAAAAGATTAAGAATTGTCTGCCAAATATATGAAACCATGCAATTGTCCACCTGAACAAACACATTTGTCACAGTGGTTAAACTGAATAAGAGCTAAAAAGCATGGTCATTATCCCAATACTATAATCAGATGAGTAATACTCATTTTTCTTTGTAATCTTTATTTTCATTGTGAAAAAATACATACTTTGTACCTTTATACAACAAGAATCATGACTTGCATTTTGTAGTCTCATAAATAAAATTCCAATTTTTTAGGAGACTCCTCTTCTCTTTGAAATTATGAAGGGGTATGACTGCTTTTTCCTTTTTTTCTCCACTTTTTTCTTTCTTCTTTCCTCCCTCCCTCCCTTGCTTCTTTCTTTCCTTTCTTCTCTCACACCTATCCTTTTCTCCTTTTTGTGTTTTGAACATCTCATTGGTATATAGAATTCTAAAACGTGTTTCCTTTCTCTCTACCATATTTGAGTTGAGAAAAACCATGACACTCTGCTATTTATATGAACACCAATTTATCTTACCAAGGCCTATTATTTCCGCTTTTTGAAGTTGGTTTTAATTACTTTTTTTATTATGAAAAAAATAATTTAGGAACAAAAGATTGAGACAGAATCCATACAAAGTTTAAAGAACAACAATACAGGTGCTACTTATATAATTGTCTAAAAGATGTCTCTCCCCAATCACATCTCTTTCTTTCCTCTGCAGAGAATCGCCACATTCTGAGGTAATCAGAATTTTCTTGTTCTACTTTACAGTTTCTAACACCTATGCATGTGTCCCACTTTTCTTAATAATATATAAATGAAATGATTCTGCATATATTCCATTGTTTTGCCTCTTCAACATTATGTCTTTGAGATCCATTCGAGTTAATACATGTTACTTTAATTCGTTAATGCTCACTGTTGGATTAATCATGAAATATTTATCTATCCTACTATTAAAAAACATTTTCCTTGTGTTCTATTTTCGTTTTTGTTTTTGTTTGTTTTTTGCTGTTCTGAACAATGCTGGTTTCAGGAGTGCTAAAAGAAACAGGAAACTGGAACCAACTGCTGGCAGAGGGGTATGGACCATTGCTGATGTTATGCTGAAAAGAACACCAAGCAAACAGCGGGGAGCAAAGCCTCTGTTCCTACTTTCTCCCTGCCAGTCTTGCCCTGTGCTTTCATTAGCAAGACCTATATCAAGAAGCCAGGTGACAAATGATAATATAGTTTTCTTTGTCCCAGCCCCCAAATCACCAAGCTGATTAAAGAAAGATAAATTTTTAGCTAAGAGAAAATAGTTTAACAACCAACAGAATAGTTAAATAATTAATGCAAAGATTTAGAAGTCTGAAGTCGGGACCAAATAGCGATAATGAAAAATGATTGAAGGAACTGAATTGCTGCTGCAGGCTTCCTGAAATGCAAGAAAACCCATGAGTCTGCTTGCTTTCTCAGTGAGGAGGATTGTGGTCGGGGGAGGTTCTCAACCCTGGTCACTGGCTGCCTAAAAATAGACTCAGCATCAATGGGGGCCGTAGTGGGCATGAGATCAACCTTATTTATTTTTATATATATTTATTTATTGAGATGGAGTGTCACCCTCTCTCACTCAGGCTGGAGTGCAGTAGTGCAAACTTAGCTCACTGCAACCTCCTCCTCCTAGATCAAGCACTTCTCCTGTCTCAGCCTCTCCAGTAGCTGGGATTACAGGTGGCTGCCACCACAGTGAGCTAATTTTTTTTTTTTTTTTTGAGATGGAGTCTCACTCTGTTGCCCAGGCTGGAGTGAAGTGGCAGGATCTGGTTCAAGCAATTCTCCTGCCTTCTCTTCCCATGCAGCTGGGATTACAGGCCTGTGCCACCACGCTCAACTAATTTTTGTATTTTTAGTAGAGACAGGGTTTCACCACATTGGCCAGACTGGTCTCAAACTCCTGACCTCGAGCGATTGGCCCATCTTGCCCTCCCACAGTGCTGGGATTATAGATGTCAGCCACCACACCCAGCAGAAACCATCTTTTGAGACTGCAGGCTGCATGGGAGTGGGGTGAGGTCTGTGACTGCAGCTTTCCCCTACTTCCCAGGCAACCTGTGTGACTCCCTTGGGAATATAATTCCATTGACCTGAAAACCACACCCTCATTCTCCACAGCAGCTGCAGCAAGCTCCACTCAAGTAGAGTCTGAGCTCAGACATGACTATCCCTGCCGGCCTGCACCTGGTATTCTTTCTCTACCTGCCTTGCTAGTTGAAGACAACAGTCATAATCTCTTGGGAGCTCTATGGTCCTGCCCACCACCTAAGAAACCTGAATAATTAACCAGGCATCCCTAGAGCAAGTTTGCATCCTCCCTATAGTACCACATCTGATGCACTCTTAAAAGTGCCCCCTCCTGGTTGGAGGCCAATCAACACAAAACTAGTGCACTAAGCAAAAATACAACCAAGGACCATCACAGGGTCCACTTTACTCCCCTGTTACCTCCACTGGAGCAGGTGTCAGTACCCATGGCTGAAAGACATAAAGATGGACCACATCACAAGATTCTTTGCCAATACTCCCCAGCCCCAGCTCAGAGCCCAGTGGCTCCAATGGGTGGCTAGATCCAGAAATGCAAATCAATCGCTGCAGTTTGGCTCACAGAAAGCCCTATTCCTAGGGGAAGAGGGAAAACACCACATCAAGGGAGCACCCTGTGGGACAAAAGAATCTGAACAGCAGCCCTTGAGTTCTTAAGATCTTCCCTTTGACATAGTCTACCCAAATGAGAAGGAACCAGAAAAACTCTGTAATATGATGAAAAAGGTTCTGTAACACCTTCAAAAGGTCCCATCAGCTCACCAGCAATAGATCTAAACCAAAACAAAATCTCTGAATTGCAAGAAAAAAAATTGAGAAAGTTGATTATTAAGCTAATCAAGGAGGCACCAGAGAAAGGTGAAGTCCAATTTAAAAAAAAAATCAAAAACATGATATGGGATATGAAAGAAAAACATCTTCAGTGATATAGATAGCATAAATTAAAAACAATCACAATTTCTGGAAATCAAGGACACAATTAGAGAAATGCAAAATGCACTGGAAAATCTCAGCAATAGAATTGAACAAGCAGAAGGAAAAACTTCAGAGGTCAAAGACAAGGCTTTTGAATTAACTCAATCTGTCAAAGACAAAAAAAAAAGGAATTTTAGAAAATGAGCAAAGCCTCCAAGAAGTTTGAGACTATGTTAAACATCCAAATCCAAGAATAATTGGTGTTCTCAAGAAAGAAGATAAATATAAAAGCATGGAAAACATATCTGAGGGAATAATAAAGAAAAATTCCCCAGCCTTGCTGGAGATCTAGAAATCTAAATCCAAGAAGCCCAAAGAACACCTGGGCAAGTCATTGCAGAAAGGTTATCACCTAGGTGCATAGTCATCAGGTTATTTAAAGTCAGAATGAAGGAAAGAATCTTAAGAGCTGTAAGGCAAAAGCATCAGGTAACCTATAAATCTATCAGATTAACAGCTGATTTCTCAACAGAAACCCTACATGCTAGAGAAAATTGGGGTTCTATTTTTAGCCTCCTGAAGCAAAACAGTTATCAGCCAAGATTTTGTATCCAGTGAAACTAAGCTTCATAAATGAAGGGAAAATAATCTTTTTCAAACAAACAAATGCTGAGAGAATTCACCACTACCAAGTCAGCACTACAGGAACTTCTAAAAGGGGCTCTAAATCTTGAAAGAAATCCTTGAAATACACCAAAATAGAACATCCTTAAACCATAAATCTCACAGGACCTATATAACAATGACACAATGGGAAAAAAAAAGTATTCAGGTAACAGACAGCATGATAAGTAGAATAGTACCTCATATCTTAATACTAATGTTGAATGTAAATGACCTAAATGCCCCACTTGAAAGGTAAAGAATGGTAGAATAAATAAAAATTCACCAACCAAGTTTCTACTATCTTCAGGAAAATTACTTAACACATAAGGACTCACATAAACTTAAGATAAAGGGGTGAAAAAAGATTTCCATTCAAATGGACAAGAAAAGTGAGCAGGAGTAGCTATTCTTATGTCAGACAAAACAAACTTTAAAGCAACAGCAGTTTAAAAAGATAAAGAAAGATATTATACAATGATAAAAGGACTAGACCAACAGGAAAATACCACAATTCTAAATATAAATGCATCTAACACTGGAGCTCCCAAACTTATAAAACAATTACTGCTAGACCTAAGAAACAAGATAGATAGCAACACAGTAATAGTGAGGGATTTTAATACTCTACTGACACAGCTAGAGAGGTCATCAAGACAGAAAGTCAACAAAGAAACAATAGGCTTAAAATACACCCTAGAACAAATGGGTTTAACAAATATTTGCAGAATATTCTACCCAAAAACTTCAGAATATGCTTTCTATTCATCAGTACATGTAATATTCTCCAAGACAGACCATATGATAGGCAATAAGTCTCTAGAAATTTTAAAAAATCAAAATTATGCCAAGTATTCTCTCAGACCACAGAGGAATAAAATTGGAAACCAACTCAAAAAGGAACGTTCAAAACCATACAAATACATAGAAATTAAATAACCTGTTTCTGAATGATTTTTGGGCCAACAATGAAATCAAGATGGAAATTTAAAAATTCTTTAAACTGACCAATAGTAGTGATACAACCTATCAAAACCTCTGGGATACAGCAAAAGTGGTGCTAAGAGGAAAATTCATAGCATTAAATGCCTACATCAAAAAGTCTGAAAGAGCACAAATAGAGCTAAGATCAACATCTCACAGAACTAGAGAAACCAGAACAATCTAAACACAAACTCAGCAGAAGGAAAGAAATAACAAAGATCAGAGCAGAACTAAATGAAGTTAAAGCAACATCAAAAACAATACAAAAGATAAATGAAACACAAAAGCTGATTCTTTGAAAAGTGAAATTGATAGACCATTAGCAAGATTAACCAAGAAAAGAAGAGAGAAGATGCAAATAAGCTCAATTAGAAATAAACAGGAGATATTACAACTGATACCACAGAAATACAAAGGTTTATTCAAGGCTACTAGGCACCCCTTTATGCACATAAACAAGAAAACCCAGAGGAGACTGATAAATTTCTGGAAATATACAACTCTCCTAGATTAAACCAGGAAGATACAGAAACTCCGAATAGACCAATAACAAGCAGCAAGATTGAAATAATAATTAAAAGATGGCCAAGAAAAAAGTCCAGGACTAGAAGAATTTATAGCTGAATTCTGTCAGATATTCAAAGAATTGATACCTATCCTATTGACACTATTTCAAGGATAGAGAAACAGGGAATCCTCCATAAATTATTCTGTGAAGCCAGTATCACCCTAATACCAAAATGAGGAAATGACATAACAAGAAAAAAAAAACTACAGACAAACATCACCGATGAACATAGATGCAAAAACCCTCAACAAAATACTAGTGAAGTGAATCCAACAGCATATCAAAAAGATAATCCACCATGATCAAGTGGATTTCATACCAGGGATGCACAGACAGTTTAACATATGTAAGTCAATAAATGTGGTATGCCACGTAAATAGAATTAACAAAAATTACATAATTATCTCAACAGATGCAGAAAAGCATTTGACAAAATCCAGTATCCCTTTATGGTTAAAACCCTCAGCAAAATCAGCATAGAAGGGACATAACTCAAGGTAATTAAAACCATCTATGACAAACCCACAGCCAACATTATACTGAATGGAAAAAAGTGGAAAGCATTTCCCCTTAGAACTGGAACAAGACAGGTATGCCCACTCTCACCACTTCTATTCAACACAGTACTGGAAGTCCTAGCCAGTACAATCAGAAAAGAGAAAGAAATAAAGGACATCCAAACTAGTAAAGAGGAAGTCACACCGTTGCTGTGATCGCATACCTGGAAAACCCTAAAGATTCCTCCAAAAAGCTCCTAGAACTGATAAATGAATTCAGCAAAGTGTCAGGAATCTAGATTAATATACACAACTCAGTAGTTCTGCTATACACCAACAGAAACTAAGCTAGAATCCAATCAAGAACTCAATCCCCTTTACAATAGCTGCAAAAAATAAAAACAAAAAATAGGAATATACATAACCAAGAAGGTGAGAGGTCTCTACAGAAAAATAATTAGGAAATACTGATGAAAGAAATCATAGACAACACAAACAAATGGAAGCATGCAGAAATGAGGACATGGGCTGTCAACTAAAATAGGCCCAGATTCAAATCCCTCTGCACCCTGAGCATTGTTTTTAACAGTATCTTTCTCATTGCACTAGCTGTCTTTCATCTCATATTTTATTTCCTTTCTTTGTAAGTTCCAGTCTTATTCATTCTTTTTCTTATTTTTTATTTCAATAGGTTTTTATGGAGCAGTGGTGTTTGACAACATGAATAAATTCTTTAGTGGTAATTTCTGAGATTTTGGTGCACCCATAACCTGAGCAGTGTACACTGTACTCAATGTGTAGTCTTTTATCCCTCACCCTGTTTCACCCGTTCCCCTGAATCCCCAAAGTCCAGTGTATCATTTTTATGCCTTTGTGTCCTCATAGCTTAGCTCTCACTTATGAATGAGAGCATACAATATTTGAATTTCCATTCTTGAGTCACATCACTTAGAATAATAATCTCCAATTCCATCCAGGTTGCTGCAAATGCCATTATTTTGTTCCTTTTTATGGCTAAGTAGTAGTCCATGGTGTGTGTATGTATACGTATGTGTGTATATATGTATGTATGTATACATACACACATACTACTTTGGGAGACTGAGGTAGGTGGATCACCTGAGATCAGGAGTTCGAAATCAGCCTGGCCAACATGGTGAAAACACATCTCTACTAAAAGTACAAAAGTTAGCCGGGCATGGTGGTGGGCACATGTAATCCCAGCTACTCAGGAGGCTGAGGCAGGAGAATCAATTGAACCCAGGAGGCAGAGGTTGCAGTGAGCCGAGATCATGCCACTGCACTCCAGTCTGGGCAACAAAAGCAAAACTCCATCTTAAAAAACAAAAGAAAATAAAACTAAATAATTAATGTATCAGTAATATAGAGTGAATTACTATGCCTTGGTCCTTGTATCTCAATTTTTTTTTCCTTTAAAGAATAAAAGAAGCTATTTTAATCCCTTTTTTTCATAAAACCAGTTACTGTATATATTATACATGCTTAACATTTTTCATACTCTTGGTGCATGGTTTTTTGGTCATTTCTTGGGGTTCAAATTCCTTCTCCCTAAATTGCATTCTATAGGTTTATAAGTGAAAATTTGTCACCAGTAAATTCAATTTTATTTTGTTGTAAACTGCATTTCACCTATTGTCTTAAATTTATTTTTCCAGATGTACAATTGTAATTTAAACATATTTTTTCTTAAACTTTACACATTTTTATTCCAGTTTCTATTTTGCTATTGAGATATCTAGTATTTTTAAAAATTCTAATCTCCAAAATAATCTTTCTTTTTCCTCTTTTGTTTGGTATTTTATAGCATGATCATGATATTACCCAGGTAAACTTGTAGTTTACCTTGTTTGGGGAAGGTAGGTTTTTTAATAACTCAATATCATTTTAAAAATTTATTTATTATACTTTAAATTCTGGGGTACATGTGCCAATTGTGCAGGTTTGTTACATAGGTATATGTGTGCCATGGCGGTAGTTTGCTGCATCCATCTCCCAATCATCTACGTTAGGTATTTCTCCTAATGCTATCCTGCCCCAATCCCCCAACCCCCTGCTATTCGTTCCCTAGGCCCCTACCCCCCAGGCCTCAGTGTGTCATGTTCCCCTCCCTGTGTCTGTGTGTTCTCATTGTTCAAGACCCACTTATGAGTGAGAACATGTGGTGTTTGGTTTTCTGTTCTTGTGTTGGTTTGCTGAGAATGATGGTTTCCAGCTTCATCCATGTCCCTGAAGAGGACATGAACTCATCCTTTTTAATGGCTGCATAATATTCCATAGTTTATATGTGCCATATTTTCTTTATTCAGTCTATCACTGATGGGCATTTGGGTTGGTCCCAAGTCTTTGCTATTGTGAACAGTGTCACAATAAACATACATGTGTGTGTGTCTTTATAATAGAATGATTTATAATCCTTTGGGTATATACCCAGTAAAGGAATTGCTGGGTAAAATGGTATTTCTATTTCTAGATCCTTGAGGAATCACCATACTGTCTTCCACAATGGTTGAATTAATTTACACTTCCACCAAGGGTGTAAAAGCATTCCTTTTTCTCCACATCCTCTCCAGCATCAGTTGTCTCCTGATTTTTTAATGATCACCATTCTAACTGGCCTGAGGTGGTATCTCAATGTGATTGTGATTTGCATTTCTCTAATGACCAGTGATGACGAGCTTTCTTTCACATGTTTATTGGCTGCCTAAATGTCTTCTTTTGAAAAGTGCCTGTTCATATCATTTGCCCACTTTTTGATGGGGTTGTTTTTTCTTATAAATTTACGTTCTCTGTAGATTTTGGATATTAGCCCTTTGTCAGATGGAGAGATTGCAAAATTTTTTCCCATTCTGTTGGTTACTGGTTCACTCTATTGATAGTTTCTTTTGCTGTGCAGAAACTCTTAAGTTTAATTGGATCCCATTTGTATATTTTGGCTTTTGTTGCCATTGCTTTTGGTGTTTTAGTCATGATGTCCTTGCCCATGCCTATGTCCTGAATGGTATTGCCTAGGTTTTTCCCTATTGTTTTTATGGTGTTAGGCCTAATGTTTAAATATTTAATCCATCTGGAGTTAATTTTTGTATAAGGTGTAAGGAAGAGATCCAGTTTAAGCTTTCTGCATATGACTAGCCAGTTTTCCCAACACCATTTATTAAATAGGGAATCCTTTCCCCATGGCTTGTTTTTGTCAGGTTTGTCAAAGATCAGATCAGTTGTGTGGCATTCTTTCTGAGGCCTCTGTTCTGTTCCATTGGTCTAGATCTCTGTTTTGGTGCCAGTAACATGCTGTTTTTATTACAGTCACCTTGTAATATAGTTCAAAGTCAGTTGGCATGATGCCTCCAGTTTTGTTCTTTTTGCTTAGGATTGTCTTGGCTATGCGGGCTCTCTTTTGGTTCCATATAAAGTTTAGGTGTCTTTTTCCAGTTCTGTGAAGAAAGTCATTGGTAGCTTGATGGGAATAGCATTGAATCTAAATTCCTTTGGGCAGTATGGCCA
>CAUYLG010032689.1:0-79673 GCA_963573385.1 Cacajao melanocephalus | reverse complement strand
CAAGAATGTCACCATCTCTAAATAGGAAATAATCCTGCAAGTGAAGAAACCATTAGTTAAAACAACTAATTGCAAATATTTGGCTTCTTTTTAGAATTATTAAGTTTACACACCTTGTCATCTAGAACTACTTTGGTGCCTTCATATTCTGGGAGAAGAACTTTATCTCCAACTTTCACGCTAACTGGTTGAATCTTTCTACCCTTTCCTTTAGAACCTGATCCAACAGCGACTACTGTTGTTTGCAATACTTTTCCTTGAGATTTTTCTGGAAGCATAATGCCTCCTTTGGTTATAGTTTCAGCAGCACTTCTTTCAACCAATACTTGGTCAAAGAGTGGAAGAAACTTTCTAAACGCTTGTCCTGCCATGACTCCCTCCACCTCAGACTCGTACTCTGCTCTGGCGCACCGCCGCAAGGAGACGCCTGCGAGGTCTGGCCCTCGTGACATGTCCTGTTATTTAAATAGTACAATCATGTTACAGAAAATCTGGAAAATAGAAAGTCAAGTATTACACTTTTAAGAGTGTAGTCACCCTGTCTCGTAGTGATGTGCCTAAAGTGATCTGCAGACACGAACTACAACAGGCACATTATAACCACCATAAGCGGGGCCATCAGGTACAGAAAGGGCCTGCAGAGCACATACTAGTCAATGTATACTAACAGCTACAACTTTTATTTTATTTTGAAAATTTCCAATCCTATAGAAAAGTTAAAAGAACGATGCAATGAATACCTAAATGCCATTAATCTAGCTTCACAAGTTGTTACATTTCACCACATTTACTTTAGTTTCTCTTCACACACAGATGTTTTATTTTTCGACAACTAAATCAATTGAATCATTTGACAATTAAGTTAAAGACATCAGGTCATTTTATCCATTAATACTTTAGCCTTTATCTCCTAGCAACAGGGACATTATCCTGTATAACCATAACACCATAATCACATCCAGGGAATTGCACAGTAGCACAGTACTATAAAGTAATACACAGTATTTTTCCAATTGTCCTTAAAAGCTCATATTTTTCCAACTGTCCTTAAAAATGACCTTAAAGCTCATATTTTTCCAATTGTTCTTAAAAAAGACCTTTTTTTTTTTTTTCCAATTCAGGATCTAATCAAGGATCAATAGTACATTAAACTGCTATGTTTCCTTAAATGTAGAATAGCCCCTGCCTCTCATCTTTTTATGTCTTTCATAGCATTGGAGTGTATGTGTGTGTATTTCTTTTCTTTTCTTTTTTTTTTTTTAGGTAGGGTCTCACTGTGTTCCCCAGCTTGGAATGTGGTGGCGTAATCATGGCTCACTGCAGCCTCAACCTCCTAGGATCAAGTGGTCTTCCTACCTCAGCCTCCCAAGTAGCTCTGACAATAGGCATGCCACCCTGCCTGGCTAATCTTTAATTTACAGGGTCCTGCTTCATTGCCCAGGCTGGTCTCAAACTCCTGAACTCAAGAGAGCCTCCTGGTTCAGCCTTTCAAAGTGCTGGGATTATAGCATTGACATTTTTCAAGAATATAGGCATTTGTCTTGTAAAGTCCCTCACAATCTGGATTTGTCTGTTAATTTGATTCAGGTTAAACATTTGTGGAAAAATGCTATATAGCTGATATTACATACCTTACATTGCAACACATAAGAAGGTACATAATAATAATTTGTTCCTTTATTAATGTTATGTTTCACAACTACTGTGATTATTTTTATATACATATATAATTTTGAGATGGAGTCTCACTCTGTCACCCAGGCTGGAGTGCAGCAGTGCAATCTTGGCTCATAGCAACCTCCGCCTCCCAGGCTAATTTTTGTATTTTCAGTAGAGACGGGGTTTCACCATGTTGGCCAAGCTGGTCTCAAACTCTGTCCTCAGGTGATCTGCCTGCCTCAGCCTCCCAAACTGCTGGGATTGCAGGTGTGAGCCACTGTGCCTGGCCTGTCCTAGTCTCACTTCTGGCTAACTCAACCGGAGCCCTGAAGGAAGGTTTGGAAATCAGTATGCTGACAAGCTCCTCTTGGGGGGTCGATGGGCAGCCAGATTTAGGAAATCCTGCTTAGAGAAGACCCACTGTAGCCTCCATGAGGGGACCATCCCATAGGGCACACAATGGTAGGTGGTAGTTATGGATCTTCCCCATGTGCCAACAGCTGACTCCCACAGGTGTGAAATGCAGGCAGAGGGGTTCAACCTAGACAGGTCTATTGTACCCCAAATGTATAACCTACTCAAGGTTTAAAAAAAGAAGTCACTGTAACTAGAGAAGCTACCAGATCTATGGTTCTCTCTACCAGAAGCACCAAGGAATCACTCCCAAAGATTCTGAGTCAGACATCTGCAATGGGGGCCTAGGAATGTGTGTTTGCAACAAGCTCTCCAGGTAGTTCAGAGGCAGGTGGTAGAAGGACCATGCTTTGAGAGACCCTGGCTTGCTCTGCACTTTATCTGTGATAGTCCAAGAGCAAAGGAATTGGGGGAAAGTATCTTGGCCTTCATTTGAAGTCTACTTACAAAACCAAAGAAACAAAATCTGAGGTCAGATGGGAAACATTTCCGAGCAATTAGCCACACAGAAACATATCATATCAGATGATATGAAAGAAATCCTCCATGAAACACAAGGGCGCAGGGTGGCAGAACATAACACAGAACTTGCTTCTGGAGGGCACAGGGAGTACCCCTCTCTGCCATGGCCCAATTGGCTTTCCACCCAGGAAACACCAGGGAAAACAAGCCACCCTCATGGCACAACTGGGGACACTCCCAGGAAAGGCCACTCCACAGACATGAAAATATACCTGCTAGTACTCAAAGTCGACCAAGCTCATGGCAAAAGGACCAGCACAGCAGCCAGCCCTGGGCCCCTACCTGACTGGAACACATATCGCGCCAAGCCCTGCATTAACTCTGCGGGCCATGTCGGTGGGGCAGACTCCCCAGTTTCTCTCTTCAGACGAAAGGTCAACTCAAAGCCAAAACCACTAGGTCCATCTGTTCCTGTAAACCTGAAAGACACAAAAAGCAAATGTTTTAAGCTCTGTTACCTTAGGAAAAACACTGTCTTGAAAGTCTAAAGTTCTCCCCCTTTTTATGGTGACCTCAGTATCCAAACCCTCTATTCAGAGGAGTATCCCCAGGATGTAAGCCTTGTTGGGAGGGAATATCAAAAGCCCATAAGGAACCAGAACTCTTGCCTTGTCCTCCTGCCAGCTCTGGGTATATGGATGTGACCTTGGCCTGGCCAAGTTCTACTGCTGGCACTCTGAATTAAGAGTTCCAAATTTTGTGGCTCTGGAACATTCCTTTCTGGATGATTGAGGCAACACTGCTGAAAATCTCCCTTATTCATGCTCTGTATTCCTTCAAGCTGCTAATAGGCATCTACTTTGTTTGCTAAGGAAACATGTCCTATGAGCCACAAGGCTATATGCTCTGTGATATGGTTTGGCTCTGTGTTCCCACCCAAATCTCATCTCGAACTGTAATCCCCATAGTTTCCACGTGTCAAGGGAGGAACCAGGTGGAAGAGATGACTGGATCATGGGGGTGATTTCCCCCATGCTGTTCTTGTATAATGAGATCTGATAGGTTTATAAGGCAGTTTTCCCTGCTCTTGCCCACTCTCTTTCGCCTGCCGCCCTCTTCCCCTTCCATGATGATTGTAAGTTTCCTGAGGCCTCCCCAGCCATGTGGAACTGTGAGTCAATTAAACTTCTTTATAAATTGCCCAATCTCAGGTATGTCTTTATAGCAGTGTGAGAATGGACTAATAGACTCTGTGAGGATGAGACCCTTTCTCCACTCCCACCTCCACTTTGCCCCACAAGGGTACAACCTTGGGTGGCACTGACTGGCCTCCAAACTCAGCATTTGTGGACAGGACCCAAGGCAGATTCCAAATGCTGGGTGGGACCACATTCTTCCTGAAACTCAGCACCCAACACACACTTCTCAATTACCACATGCTCTTCCTGAAACCTGGCACTCCACATGCACTCTTCAATTGCTGGAACCCTAGAGAAACATGGGTTGCCCTCCCTTCCCATCCCTCAGTGACCCAGAATGATGAGGATGACTGCTTCTGTGGCCACAACTCATTAAAGTGACAATGAGAGAAGGCAGGATCCCTGCCTCCTTGTTTGCAGGAAACACTCAGGAGCCCCAAGTCTCAGGGAAGTCCCTGAAAGGGACTTCATCAGAGAGGGCAATGATGTGGATCGGAGAGCAGGGCTCAGCTGGCACAGTGCCACACCTCAGGTAAGGGAAGCATCCAGGCAGAGCTACAAGAGGCTTGCCAGCATGGGAAGGTTAAAATTAAAATACATTCATGATATAATTTTCAGTAATTATATCTTGTACAAACATGAGCCACAATGATTATACACATGTAAACTCACCAGCATACAAATACAAACCATAAACTAAGATGACAGCCAACCAAGCTCCTGGAACAGGTGATCATAGGTGAGAATTCACAAGGGCTGATGATGCAGTCAATGCCCAACCCTGGAATTCCACATGGCATCTTTCCTTCATCATCATCACCCCTGAGAGGCAAGGCCAGGAGATGGGATAGAAAGAGATTCCCAAGTCTCAGAAGCCTAGTTTTCTGTGCCTGGGTGAACCCAGCCCTCTTGCACTCTGCAGGGAAAGATCACCTCTGAGAAGCTAAGTTCTCTAATGAATTAAAAAGGAATCATCAGAAATTATCACGATCAAGCCCTATGTATGCATGTATATATGTATGTATCTATAGCTATGTATCTATCAATCAATCATCTATCTATTTTTTTGAGACAGGGTCTCACTCTGTTACTTATGTTGCCTAGACTGGTTTCGAATTCCTTGGCTCAAGCAATCCTCTGGCCTTGGCCTCTCAAAGTATTGGGATTACAGATATGAGCCACCATGCCTAGCCTATTTATTTATTTTTGAGACAGCATCTTGCTCTATACAGTGGTGTGAACATGGCTCACTGTAGCCTCGACCTCCCGGGCTCAAGCAATCCTCCCACCTCAGCCTCCTGAGTAGCTGGAACCACAGGCATGCAACACCATGCCCACCTAATTTTTAAAAATTTTGTACAGACAGGATCTCAACACATTGTCTAGGCTAGTCTTGAACTCCCAGGCTCATGCCTCGGCCTCCCAAAGTGCTAGGAGCACAGGCATGAGCCACAGCACCTGGCCCAATTATATTTAAAGGAAGTATCCACAGTATGCATTTTCTCCAGGTATATGTAGCAATAGGGGAAACAGAATCCATTTTGAGGGCACAAACGTGGAATTTTGGAGACCAGGCCAGCAGAAGATGCTTGGACAATACAATGTAAGCTACTTTATTTCCTTGCTGAATTACCCTGTTTGGGGTCAATTCAGTGCAGGGAGGCTAAGGGAAGAGCTACCAAAATGAAGTTGGAAGAGCTACCTCTCTGGACCTGCAGGTTTGGGAGGGGTGTGAAAACCTGGGGTAATGCCAAGATTGACTAGAGTTAAAATTCTGCAAAGGAAGATGGGTCATTAGGGCAAAGGGAACATTTTAAGCAGCCACCAATTAGAGGCAGCTTTGTTAAATGTATTAAACCATTACTCCAAGGCTTTCATCTTGGGCCAAGAAAAATACATGATTTCTAACCACAAAAACTTGAGAAACAGACTAAAAGAAATTTGCTCCTCTTCAGCTGTACAATGGGGAGAACCCGCAAATCAGAGAGAGAAAAATTACTGGATCAGATGCATCCACACAGCACCACCTCACTAAGGAGGGGCTGTGTGCACACGCACCTAGAGCCGTGCATGCGTGCACACGCACATGTCCCCCATCTGCCTCCACACGGGGTGCTTTCTGGGCCACCTCTGTGGTGGGCAGGCCAGCCCTCACTTGGCTGGGTGGGAGGAACAGGCCCAGCCAGATGGTCTCCACCTGCATTTGATTACCACCCACAGCCTGGCTGGACGCAACCTCTAAATTCTGAAACATAAATTTGGAATGGCCCAGCCTCAGGATAAACACACGACCTGAAGCCTGTCCGAAGTTCTCTTTTTCAAAGCAGGCTGCCCAAGCAATCGCCAAATGACAAGGTCATTCCATCTTTAAAGTCTCCTGGAGGGGCTTGGCTTGCTCTGGACTTCCTCATGTGAGGGCTTCTCTAGCCAAAGTGGTTTTGTTTGAACAGAGATGAAGCCCCTCTTAGGGAGCAGCTGTCTCTCACATCTTCCAAGAAAGCAAAGCATGAGAGGAAATTGGCATGTGCTGCAGAAGGTGGGATCTGGGTCAGAGCAAAGCATTTTTCTAACACAGAAGTCTACGAAAATACTGGCTGGTAGTAAATGGGGCCAGTGGAATGTCTTCCTACAGAAATTTTAAAAAATAATAAATGAAAGATTCTCCCTAGTCTGGTAGAGTGGGGGTAAGGGGTCCTAACTGTCTTATTCCAAAAGGATGAATGAGAGACTCTCAAGACTGTTTCCGGATCAAGAACCCTGGATCCTGTTCACAGGGTTTCTGGGGGAAGGCTGGCTTTGTCCCAGCAGTTTGGCAAATCTGCCTGATGGCTGTGGCAGCCTCAAGAGTAACATCAAACCTGCAGACAAGAACACACACCTTGAATCCTAGACATACAGGAGTCTGACCATTGGAACTCACTCAGAGGGCTCCCCCAAAGTACCTCACTAAGAAGGCATCAATTAGCATCCAAGAGCCCAAAATGACCGCTGAGTCTAGGCAGAGATGAAGAGAAACTGAGGAGAGACTTTCTACAGGAAACGCAGCTGGGGTGCAGAAAGAGCTGACCCAAAAGTCAGCATCTCATGCTCAACACCATTATTTATTTATCTATGAGATGGAGTCTCACTTTGTCACTCGGTTCGCTGCAGCCTCCGCCTTCTGGGTTCAAGCAATTCTCCTGCCTCAGCCTCCTGAGTAGCTGGGATTACAGCTGTGCGCCACCACACCTAGCTAATTTTTGTATTTTTAGTAAGAGACAGGGTTTCATTATGTTGCCCAGGCTGGTCTCAAACTTCTGACCTCAGGTGATCTGCCCGCCTCTACCTCCCAAAGTGCTGGGATTACAGGTGTAAGCTACTGCACCCAGCCCATTATTTATTATTATAAGGAAATGCAAATCAAAACCACAGTGAGCTACCGCCGCTCCACACCCTCTAGCATAACTAAGAGACAGATAATAAGTATGAGAGAGGATCTGGAGAAACAGGAATATTCACACATCATTGTGGGGGAATATAAAATGATGGAGCTACTTTGGAAAAACAGTCTGGCAGTTCCTAAAAAAGTTAAACGGAGTCATCATATGACCCAGCAGTTCCACTCCTAGGTATATGCCCAAGAGAACTGAAAACCTGGCTGGGCGTGGTGGCTCATCCCTGTAATCCCAGCATTTTGAGGGGTGGTGAGGTGGATTGTCCACTTGAGCTGAGGAGTTTGAGACCAGCCTAGGCAACATGGCCAAACCCCGTCTCTATTAAAAAAAGATACAAAAATTAGCCAGGTGTGGTGGCTCACACCTGTAGTCCCAGTTACTTGGGTGGGGGTACAGAGGCAGCGGGAAAATCACCTGAGCCCAGGGATGTCAAGGCAGCAGTGAGCCTTGGATGGTGCCACTCCAGCCTGGGCCACAGAGTAAGGCTCTGTCTGAAAAAAAAGAAGAAAAAAAAAAAGAAAAAAGAAAACCTGTTCATATTAAAAACGTATATACCAATGTCCATAGTAGCATTATTCATAGTAGCTAAAAAATAGAAACAATCCAATGTCCATCAATTGAGGAATGGATAAAATGCAGTATATCTGTACAATGGAATATTACTTGGTGATAAAAAGGAATGAAGTATGGGTACGCTATAACATGGATGACCTTGAAAACATCATGCTAAGTGAAAGAAGCCAGATACAAAAGACCACCTATTGTATGATTCTATTTTTATGAAATGTCCGTAATAGACAAATCCATAGAGAAAGCAAATATGTTGGTGGTTGCCAGAAACTGTGGTGAGGAGGGAATGGGAAAAGCTGATGGGTACAGAATTTCTTTTTCGGATGATGACGGAAATGTTCCTTTTTTTTTTTTTTTGGACAGAGTCTCACTCTGTTGCTGGGGCTAGAACACACTGGCACAATCTTGCCTCACTGCAACCTCTGCCTCCTGGGTTCAAGTGATTCTCCTGCCTCAGCCTCATAAGTAGTCAAAACTACAGGCATGTGCCACCATACTTGGTTAATTTTTCTATTTATTTTTACTAGAAACAGGGTTTTACCATGTTGGCCAGGTTGGTAACAAACTCTTGACCTCAAGTGATCCACTTGCCTTGGGCTCAAAGTGCTGGGATTATAGGCGTGAGCCACTGTGCCCAGCCTGGGAGATGGAAATGTTCTGGAATTAGATAATGTAATGGTTGTGTAATCTTGTAAATATACTTTAAAAACACTGAATCACACACTTTAAAAGGGTGAATTTCATGGTATATGATTTATTTTTAAAAAGCTGTCACCTCAGGTACACCTAAATGCTAAGGGAGGCAGAGCCAAACACACCAATTGAGCCAGGTCTTTATCTGGCTCTACCTGTTAATATCTACTACAATTAACTAGACACTTATATTTGAGGCCTTGGACTATGTCTTTCCTATGTCATATTATTTAACTCTCTATAACTCTAGGACTCATTGTTATATTCATTTAACAAACAAATGAGAAACACTGATAGAGTTTATATAATAGTCCATAAATCATAGAGCAAGTGATACAACTAGAACTTGAAGTCTGTGTAACTCCAAAGCTCATCTCCGTATTTGAGATAGGATCTCACTCTGCTGCCCAGGCTGGAGTGCAGTGGCATGATCAGGGCTTATCGTGGCCACGACCTCCAGGGCTCAAGAGATCCTCTCACCTCAGCCTCTGAGTAGCTGCGATTATAAGTGTGTGCCTAATTAATCTGCTTTCACCTAATTAAGCCCTCTTATTGCTTTGTGATCAGAGGCAAGCTATTTAATCTCTCTGTGCCTCAGTTTCCTCCTCTATAAAATGGGGATAATAACAATATTCCATAGAGTTGTTATGGGGATTAAACATTTAGAAACAGAACTTGGAATGCTATAAATATTACATCACTTACTTGAAGTGAAGAAAGCCAGTCACAAAAGACTATATGTTGTATGATTTTACTTACATTATAGGATAAATAGTATAATTTGTAATATATAATGTAAATTATACTTATATCAAATGTCCAGAATGGATAAATCTATGGAGAAAGTGGATTAATGGTTGCCTAGGACTGGGGTAGTAGGGACGAATGGGGAGTGATTGCTAATGAATATGGATGGAGTTTCTTTTTAGGGTAATGAAAAAGCTCTAAAATTAGATTGTAGTGAAGGTTACATAACTGTAAATATGCAAAAACCCACCAAAGTGTACAGTTTAAATGGGTGAACTGTATGCCTTGTGAATTATATCTCAATACGTTTTATTCATTTATTTTTTAATTTGGAAAAAACTAAAAAACCTGATAGAAAAAATTTGCAAACTAGACATAGATAGATATAGGTATATATATCCCTTAAGCATAAGACAAGATGTTTGACCTCACAAATAAGAGAATGCAAAT
Source organism: Cacajao melanocephalus (assembly GCA_963573385.1). Lineage (NCBI taxonomy): Eukaryota > Metazoa > Chordata > Mammalia > Primates > Pitheciidae > Cacajao > Cacajao melanocephalus. Next base: position 70,045 of record CAUYLG010032689.1, on the reverse strand, counting down.
GAAAACAATGAAATACCATTCTCACCTATCAGGCTGGCAAAAATTAGTGAGTATGACATCATATTCTGTTGCTGAGATTGTGGGGAAAGAGGCACTCTCATATGTTGCTCGTAGGCACATAAATTAGTACAACTTTTATGGAAGAGAATTAGGTAATACCTAATAAAACTACATATAGGTTTATACCTTTGGATCCAGCAATCCCACTTCTATGAATTTGTAGTTGCAAATTACTGGAAACCACCTAAATGCCCATTCTTAGGAGAATGGCTCAAAGACTAGTATGCTGCTATAAGAAAGAATGAAGAACTCTACAAACTGGTATAAACACGGTTAGGTGAAAAAAGCAAAAGAGGCGGCCAGGCGCAGTGGCTCATGCCTGTAATCTTAGCACTTTGGGAGGCCAAAGCAGGCAGACTGCCTGAGCCCAGGAATTCAACACCAGCCTGGGCAACATGGCAAAGCCTTGTCTCCACAAAAAACACAAAAATTAGCTGGGCATGGTGGCACGTGTCTATAGTCCCAGCTACTCAGGAGACCAAGGCAGGGGAATCACTTGAGTTCAGGAAGTAAAAGGTGCAGTGAGCTGTGATTATGGCACTGCACTCCAGCCTGAGAGACAGAGTACAACTCAGTCAAAAAAAAAAAAAAAAAAAAAAGAGCAAAGGGTATTACAGACAGGAGCCGAGCGCGGTGGCTTACATCTGTAATACCAGCACTTTAGGAGGCTGAGGCAGGTGGATTACCTGAGGTCAGGAGTTTGACCAGCCTGGCCAACATGATGAAACCCCATCTATACCTAAAAAAAAAAAAATACAGGCTGGGTGTGGTGGCTCATGCTATAATCCCAGCACTTTGGGAGGCGGAGGTAGGCTGATCACAAGGTCAGGAGTTCAAGACCAGCCTGATCAACATGGTGAAACCCCGTCTCTACTAAAAATACAAAAATTAGCCAGGTGTGGTAGTGTGTGCCTGTAATCCCAGCTACTCAGGAGGCTGAGGCAGGAGAATATTTGAACCCAGGAGGCGGAGGTTGCAGTGAGCCAAGATCATATCACTGCACTCCAGCCTGGGGAACAGAGTGAGACTCCAGCTTTAAAAAAAAAAAAAAAAAAGCTGAGGCAAGCAGATCACCTGTGAGGTCAGGAGTTCGAGCCCAGCCTGACCAACATGGAGAAACCTTGTCTCTACTAAAAATACAAAATTAGCTGGGCATGGTGGCACATGACTTTAATCCCAGCTACTCAGGAGGCTGAGGCAGGAGAATCACTCGAACCTGGAAGGTGGAGGTTGCAGTGAGCCGAGATCATGCCATTGCACTCCAGCCTGGGCAACAAGAGCGAAATTCTGTCTCAATAAAACAAACAAACAAACAAACAAACAAAGAAAAATTAGCAGGGCATAGTGATGCACACCTGTAATCCCAGTTATTTGGGAGGCTGAGGCAGGAGAATCGTTTGAACCCGGGAGGTGGAGGTTGTAGGGAGCAGAGATCAAGCCATTGCACTCCAGCCCAGGCAACAAGAGCAAAACTCCGTCTCAAAAAAAAAAAAAAGAAAAGAAAAGAAAGGCAGGTAGGAAAATATACATTATCTGCTAATTTCTGCAGAAACCCATTTGGGAAGGATAAACCAAAAACAAATGAGATGGATTCTCACATGTAGTAGGTGGGAAGGAGGTAGAAAGCACTGCGGGGTGTGAGGGTGGGTAACATTTCTTTGAATATTCCGTTTTTGTATAGTTTTCACTTTTGGTTTTGGATCCATGATAATGCTTTCACATACTCAAATGAAACAGAATCAATGAGGAGGGAGAAAAATGCTAAAATATAATACAAACAAAAATTAATGAAACTAACATTATTTGAAATGAACCATATAACCACACTGAAAGAGGGAAAAGAAGAAAAGATATACGGCTGGGCGTGGTGGCTCATACCTGTAATCCCAGCACTTTGGGAGGACGAGGTGGGTGGATCACCTGAGGTCAGGAGTTTGAGATCAGTCTGGCCAACATGGTGAAACCCCATCTCTACTAAAAATAGAAAAATTAGCCAGGCATGGTAGTGGGTGCCTGTAATCTCAGCTAGTCAGGAGGCTGAGGCAGGAGAATTGCCGGAACCTGGGAGGCGGAGATTGCAGTGAGCAGAGATTGCACCATTGCACTCCAGCCTGGGTGACAACAGTGAGACTCCATCTCAAAAAAAAAGAAAAAAAAGGAAAAAAGGAAAGAAAGAGAGAAAGAGAGAGAGAGAGAGAGAGAGAGAGAGAGAGAAAGAAAGACAAGATAAGACATAACCCAAATAACTTTTTTTTTGCTCTGTCGCCCAGGCTGGAGTGCAGTGGCTCGATCTAGGCTCACTGCAACCTCCACCACCCAGGTTCAAGCGATTCTCCTGCCTCAGCCTCCCAAGTAGCTGGGATGACAGGTGTGCACCACCATGCCCAGCTAATTTTTGTATATTTTTAGTAGATGTGGGTTTTCACCATGTTGGCCAGGCTGGTCTCAAACTCCTGACCTGAAGTGATCCACCCGCCTTGGCCTCCCAGAGTGCTAGGATTATAGGTGTGAGTCACTGCACCTGGTTTGAAATATATATATTTTTAAAGGCAGGCAAAAATGAACCCCATAGGTATGGTATGTATGTATGTATGTATGTATTTTGAGACAGAGTCTTGCTCTATCACTCAGGCTGGAGTGCAGTAGTGCAATCTCGATTCACTGCAACCTCCACCTCCCAGATTCAAGAGATTCTCCTGCCTCAGTCTCCCAAGTAGCTGGGACTACAGGTGTGCACCAACACACTTGGCTAATTTTTGTATTTTTGGTAGAGATGGGGGTTTCACCACGTTGGCCAGGCTGGTCTTGAACTCCTGACCTCAGGTGATCCACCCATTTGGGCCTCCCAAAGTGCTGGGATTACAGGTGTGAGCCACTGCACCAGGCCCCTATAGGTATAGCTTTACAACTGGAGGTATCAGTAGAATTCATGGTATTTAATAGAGAAACCGATATAGAAATAGAGTGGTTATGTGTATATGTGCGGGTGTGTTTCCTAGTTCTCGCCACTGGGAGCAGTGACACCTCAACAGCAATGATAATACCTACCCCCCAGATCATGGCTTCTATATACCATTCTCCACTAAATAGAAACAGGTTTTCCTGGATAAATGGCTGATTCCAGGGCTGACAAAGTACAAAATAATTCTTGAACTTCCTATTGTGCCAGAAAGTAAGGAAGTGGTTCAAAAAATGATGGGAACATGCCAAAAATAGAGAAGCCAAACTCAGGGTTCTCACCGGCCAAACAGACGACAATCTGAGCATCAAATTAAAGGATCCTAACAAATTATAATCAATCAATTAAAATAAAAATCTATGAGTCCACACTGACTGTAATGGACCTAGTGACATCGGCTCTAAACGTTTTGGACTTGCCAGCTTCCAAAACTGCAAGAGCCAATTCTTTCTAAGTCTCTCTCTACATTTGTATCTATATTATGTGTATAGATAATATAGACATAGATATGTAAGTGTGCATCTCCAATTGTTTTCCCTAGAGAGCCCTAATAATTTGATATAAATAAATGAATAAATAAGTAACTATGGAGAAGACTTCCTTATAGTAAAATCTCAATATCAATGAAAAAATGCAGAAACAATCATCAAATGAGAAGTCACTATTTGACAACTATTGCAATAATAAGTCAGGCAAGAATCATCAATGGATGCTAAAAATAGTGGGTAAAAAATCTGTTGAGAAAGAAGATACTGACGTAGCCTCAAAATGCCTTCCCACAAGTTACTTATTAATTATTAATGGAAAAGCAGTAACTATAAAGAAGAGAAACCTAGCAGACACCACCTTAACCAAGCAATCAAAGTACTTAGACATCATCAACAGTAATTAGACAAATCAACATCAAGTGCCTCCTGATATGATCCCTGAGAAGGGCACACATGTCTGTGATATTCCTATAAAGAAATGCATATGTTGATTCTATGCATGAGCAAACATCAGACAAATCCAAATTGAAGGATATTCTATAAAATAACTGACCTGTACTCTTCAAAAGGACATGAAAAACAGAAAGATTGTGGAACCATTTGAAGGCATCTAAGAGACATGACAATTAAGTTACTAAAAAAGACCTCTGGAATTGCTGAAGTAAGGTGACCAACTTGTCTTGTTTGCCCAGGACTTTTCCGGCTTTAGAACTGGAAGCCCCAATACCAGGAAAAGCCCAGGCAAATGGAGGCAGTTGGTCAACTGATCCTGAAGTATCCACCATCTGACCCACATAAAGCAAAACACTGCCACACTTAAAAAGCACCAAATATGCATCAAGAGCCACCAAAATGTCAGCAGTGCCAGAGCACAGTCTTTGAAGTCAGGCTGCCTATGCTCAAATCCTGGCTCTGCCACTCTTCCTGGCTATGTGACCCTGGGCAAATCACTTAGCCTCTCTGTGCCTTGGTTTCTTTATCTGTAAAATGCAAATAAGAAGAGTTTACTTCCCTCTTTCACTTCTAATGTAAACTATGAACTATGGGTGATGATGATGTGTCAATGTAAGTTCACTGACTGTAACAAATGTACAATTCTGGGGAAGGATGTTGATAGTGGGAGAGGCTACATGTGCGTGTTTGTGTGCATGCACGTGTGGGGTAAGCAGAGGGTGTGTGTCAGCTCTCTGTACTTTCTGAACCTAAAACTGAGAACCTAAAACTGCTCTAAAAAATGAATATATTAGTAGCTTCCATACAGTAGCTACTAAAATGAGTTAGCATATAATATAGAAAACACTTAGAACAGCACCTAGAACACGGTAGATCTTTGTGGCAGCAATTACTTACTGTAGCAGTTTCCAGTTCTGCTCATTTATCTAAGGGAATAATCTTACATCTAGGAAGAAAAAGCCTCTTGCATAGATATGTTCAGTAGTATTTACAATAAAAAATCTAGAAACAATCTAAGTGTTCTACAAGTAGCAGTATTATATGAGTTCTGGCACATTACATGGTAGGACATTACAAGTCACTAAAAACAATGGTTCTGAAAGCAGGAGGACTAACCTTTGAGAGGCGAGAGGTTCTCTTTCCACCTCTAACTGGTAAAGAGGAACAGGAACTTTACATCAGAACCCCACTCTATGGCCACTACTGTTTTCTGTTCACCTATTATTTGCTATAGCATAAAAATAACTTCTTTCAAAATGGTCAAGAAATTAGGACCCTTGTACATTGCTGGTGGAAATATAAGATAATACAGCTGCTATGGAAAACAGTATGGCGGTTACTAAAAAGTTAAACAGAACTGCCACACGATCCAGCAATTCTACTTCCAGGTTTATATTCAAAAGAACTGAAAGCAGGGTCTTGAATAGAAATTTGTATACTGATGTTCAGAGTAGGATTATTAGCAATAGTTAAAAGGTAGAAGAAGCAACCCAAGAGTCAGTCAACAGATGATGGATAAGCCAAATTTGGTATATACATATAATGGAATATCAGTCAGCCTTTTAAAAAGGAAGAAAATTCTGACACATGCTACAACATGGATGAACCCTGAAGACATTATGCTAGGTGAAATAAGCAAAGCACAAAGGGAGAATATCATATGATTCCACTTATATGAGGTACACAGAGTAGTAAAATTCATAGAGACAGAAATAAGACGGTGGTTGCCAGGGGCTGGAGCAAGTGAGAAAGGGGAATTATTGTTTAATAGGTACAGAGTGTTTCTGGAAATGGAAGGTGGTTATGGTTGCACAACAATGTAAATGTACTTAATTCCACTGAACTGTAAACCTAAAAATGGTTAAAATGGTAAATTTGGGGTTGGGTGCAGTAGATCATGCCTATAATCCCAGCACTATGGGAGGCCAAGGTGAGAAGATTGCTTGAGCTCAGGAGTTTGAGACCAGCCTGGGCAATATAAGGACACCCCCTCTCTACAAGTAATTAAAAATTTAGCTGGGCATGGTGGTGTGCACCTGTGGTCTCAGCTACTCAGGAGTCTGAGGCAGGAGGATCACTGAGCCTGGAAGGTTCAGCGTGCAGTAAGCTGTGACTGCCCCACTGCACTCCAGCCTGAGTGACAGAGCAAGACCTTGTCCCAAAAGAAAGAAAAAGGTAAATTTAAATTATGTAGGCCGGGCATGGTGTCTCACATCTGTAATCCCAGTGCTTTGGGAGACCGAGGCAGGCAGATCACTTGAGGTCAGGAGTTCAAGACCAGCCTGGCCAACATGGTGAAACCCCATCTCTACTAAAAAATACAAAAAATTAGCCATGTGTGGTGGCACATGCCTGTAGTCTCAGCTACTCAGGAGGCTGAGGCAGGAGGATTGCTTGGTCCCAGGAGGCAGAGGTTGCTGTGAGTTGAGATCACACCACTTCATTTCAGCCTGGGCAACAGAATGAGACTCCATAAAAAAAAATAATAATTTAAGAAGAAGATAAATTATATACATTATGCCACAATGTAATATGTAACAAAAATAAATGGTTATGGAAAAAATGTGAAACACAATTCAACATGAAGTATGACTCGAAATATTTATGTGTATACACAATTTAAAATGAGTAAAATATATATGGGAAAAAGAAAATGCAATAAAATTATTATAGTGGCTATAACAGTATAATTTTTTCTTTTTCAAATTTCTTTGTATTTTCCAAATTTTCTACCATTTATAATCTCCTGGCCAGGTACAGTGGCTCATGCCTGTAATCCAGCACATTGGGAGGCCGAGGTGGGTAGATCACCTGAGGTCAGGAGTTTGAAACCAGCCCAACCAAAATGGTGAAACCCGATCTCCACTAAAAACACAACATTAGTTGGGTGTGGTGGCACGCACCTGTAGTCCCAGCTACTCAGGAGGGTGAGATAGGATAATCATTTGAACCCAGGAGGCGGAGGCTGCAGTGAGCCGAGATGGCACCACTGCACTCCAGCTTGGGTGAGACAGAGGGAGACTCTGTCTTAAATCATCATCATCATCATAATCTCCAGCCTAGACTATAAAACCCACAAAGGCAGGGTTGTATCTTGGCCACTACTGTATCTGCAGGTCTAGCATGCAAGGCTTCTCATAGTCTGTTGGTAAGTGTTTCTATGGATACAACAAGGGCATGGCAAGAGAGGCCCAAGGTCAGACCTCTTTCTCTAGGGGTGGCCTGGACGCTTCCACTGGTCCTGAAGCAAAGAATGCCAGGCCAGCTATGGTGGCTGCTGACCCTGCAAAGCAATCAGGGTTAGGCATTATGGCTCAGTCTCAAGCCCAGTGATGGTGTCAGAAGAAAAAGAAGAGGGGACCATATGCCTCTGGAAACACATGGCATAGGAGGCCAGCCCAGTCCAACTCTAGAACCAGAGGTGATGTCACTTCTTCCCCTACAAAAGCTCTTGTTGTCTCTTTCTTTCCCTCTTCCTCTTCCCCTTGCTGCTGGTCACAGGCTGGATGGAGAACTAGGCAGACCCATCCTTTATCCTGGGGTTGGTCCTCCTTTCCAACCAGCCCTTCTCCTTGGGAATTAGGGTGAGTTCTCACCTTACTGGGCTAGATATTCTCTCCAGAATAGACCTTCTAGATCCTGTGCAGGGGATACAGGTAGAGGTGGGCATTGGGGGTATAGACCCGCAGACGTTTTCCTTCGATGGCCTCCTTCTAAGTGCACACACACACACATCTCCCATGCATGTCTCCAATGGGTGTAGGGACAAGCCTAGCCTTACGCCCAGCTAGACCCAGAGACTATAGAGAAATCTGAACTGCAGACCTCCAGTTGCTCTAGGGCTCTGCACAGAGGCTGCCTGCAGCTTCTCTACAATCTCTCTGTATCCCAAGGCAATGCCACCCAAGTCCAAGGACCACTCACCCAAACTCCAGCACACGCTTGGGGCACCAGCTGCCTTTCCTATTTACACTGTTTCCTGTCAATCTGCTCTAAGACCCTCAGTACTGGCTCAAGCCCCATGATGCTCCGAGACTAACCACTGCTCTGCCCTTTACACCTATGCAGAGAATAAACGACAGCCTGGCAAAGGGAGGGCATCATTGGAAACCTCTTCACTAGGAAAGCAGAATGTGAGCATTTCCCCTTGGGTGGCCTCCGCCTGTCCCCTAGGGGGCTTCCTATGTGGGGAAAGAGGGACAAAGTCAGAGTTCCACTTTCTCCGGGACTCAGTCCCTGCCATCTCCTCACCACAGTCTCCTTTGGCAACCTCATGAAATGGCTTCAGCCACCACACCTCTGTTGAGGATTCCCAAATCTATCCCCAAGCAAAGAGCCAGACCTAGATACTTCTAGCTCAGTCTATGCAAATCCAAACTCAGTATCTTACCAAACTTGATCCTTCTCCATCTTTACCCAGCTTGAAGAAGAGCAGCACTGTGGTAGCCTGAATAAACGTTGCCTAATGCTCACATTCGAAGCCCTAGAACTTGTGATATGCTACCTTAAATGGCAAAAGGGACTTTGTAAATGTAATTCAGTTAAGGATCTTGAGATGAAGATGATCTTACAGTGAATTATCTGGATGGGCTCCATCTAGTCCATGAGTCCTTAATGAAAGAGAGAGGTAAAAGATCAGAGAGATGTGACATAAGAACTTATCTGTTGTTGCTCATTTTGAAGATGGAGAGATCAGCCAAGAGCTAAGGAAAGAACATGGCCTCTAGAAGCTGTAAACAGCAAGGAAATGAATTCTCCCTTAGGCACTTTGATTTTTTTTTTTTTTTTTTGGAGATAGGGTCTTCCTGTGTCACCCAGGCTTCAGTGTGTGGCATGATCATGGCTCACTGTTGCCTCAGCCTCTTGGGCTCAGGTGATCCTCTCACCTCAACGTCCCAAGTAGCTGGGACCACAAGCATGGGCCACCATGCCTGGCTAATTTTTTTTTTTTTTTTTTTGTAGAGATGGGGTTCTACCATGTTGCCCAGATTGGTCCCAAACTCCTGGGGCTCAAGCCATCCTCCTGCCTCAGCCTCCCAAAGTGCTGAGATTACAGGTGTGAGCCACCACACCCCACCTAGCACCTTGATTTTGACCCAGTGAGACCCATGTTAGATTTCTGACCTCCAGAACTGTAAGATAATAAATGTACACTGTTCTAAGACACTAATTTTGTGGTAATTTTTTTTATGGCAGCAATAGAACTAAAAAAACCAACAAGCCAGAATCCCAAGAGTTATCCTCCAGTTCACCCTCTTCCCATGTGCAGCCAGTCAGATAGTCAGTGAGTTCTGGCAACTCTGCCCCCTCCCATCTCACTGACTCTCAATCTGTCCTCTTCTCTCCATCTCAACTGCCACACCACGGGTTAGCCTTCTGCGTCCTTCACTTGGGTGGCCAACAACCTCTACCTCACTGATCTCCTGCTTCCTGCTGTTTAGTGTTATTCCCAAAATGGAAATGATACACCTTTTTCCTGCTTAAATATCCTCCAAAGCCCATCCACATCCCCAATCTGCAGGATAAAGTCCAGACTTCTCAGTAAGTCTCACAAGGCCACTGTGAACCAGGTCCTGCACCTCCTCTGCCTTATACTCTAGGCCAAATGAATGGACTGGCAGATCTGTGGACACACTGAGGACTTACTTGCCTCTGAAACTCTGTGCAGGTGTTCTCTTTTCTTTGCCCTCTGCTCATCTTCAGGAAAGCTCAGGTGTTGCCTTCTCTGAGTATCCTGTTTGCCCTTCTATTCCTCACAGTAGAACACAGATCCCTGAGAGCTCCAAGGAAAGCAATTCTGCCAACAACCTGCAGGAGCTGGGAAGCAGATCCTTCCCCACTGGAGCCCCAGATGAGAACGCAGCCTGACTGACACTCTGACTGCAGCCTTGGGAGGCCCTAAGCATAGCACTCAGATGAGCTATTCAGATGTGAGAGAACAAATGTGTGTTGTTGTAAGCTGCCGATATGCAGCAACAGAAAACCAGTATGTCTACCCTGCTCTCTGCCTTGAAGGGCTGGCCTGTGTGGGGCTCCTGAGCCCTCTGGCATGTAACTGGGTTCAGCCAGTGAAAGTTCTGACAGGAGCGTGGTGGCTCATGCCTGTAATCCCAGCACTTTGGGAGGCTGAGGTGGGAGAATCACTAGAGGATCAGGAGTTTGAGACCAGCCTGGCCAACATGGTGAAACCCCGTTTCTACCAAAAATACAAAAAAATTAGCTGAGCGTGATAGCATGCACCTGTAGTCCCAACTACTCAGGAGGCTGAGGCAGGAGAATCACTTGAACTTGGGAGGCAGAGGATACAGTGAGCCAAGATCACGCCACTATGCCACTGCACTCTAGCCTGGGTGACAGAGCAACACTCCACCTCAAAAAAAAAAAAAAAAAAGTTCTGACAGGAAATCAGTGGAAGGGAGGAGTTCAAGGCTAGAGTTCCCTCCCTTTGAGATTGCCTGAGGTGGGCTATGCCCCTTGATTGACAGTCACTACTGATAGCCACTCTCAAGAACACTCAACACAACTTTCTCCTCTAGATGCTAGAATCCCACTCCCTCCTCTGGTCCCTTCAGCCTTAGGAGAGTGGCAGCCAGGCCAACCACTAGCCCTGGGTAACCTCATTATCCCCTATGGTGCTATTCCTTTATAAATATACCTTCCTCCAGTATCCTAGTTTGAAGGCGCCAATCTCTTAATGGGATCCTGACCAAGAGAGGGCACCTATCACCTCTTCCTTACCCCTGTGCAAACCTCCATCACAGGACTCTCCTTGCTATATTGCAGCTGCCTGTCAATCTCTCCCACCAGGATGGGATTTACCCCTTTGTACACCCCCACTGACTGGCATAGGAGTGTCAATGAAAGCATCTGAACAACAGAACGGGCATCAGCTCAACAAGTAGGGTGACCTGTCCAGCAAAGCCAGTTGGGATTACAAAGGCTGGGAGATGGGAGAAATGAGCCTGAACCAGTCCTGCAATTTTAAGCTTCTGACACTGACTCTGGGTGCCTGGCACCTTGGTTAAGACTCTAAGGCTCTTCAGTTTTTGATCTGTCAGTTTACACAATTAAGAAATTACTATTTTTATTTTTTATTCTTTTATGGATAAAGTCTTACTCTGTTGCCCAGGCTGGAGTACAGTGGCACGATCATGGCTCACTGCTGCCTCAGCCTTCCAGGCTTAAGTAATCCTCCTGCCTTAGTCTCCTGAGTAGCTGGGACTATAAGTGTGTACCACCACACCTGATTAAAAAAATTTTTTTTTGGTAGAAAAGGGGTATTGCTATGTGACCTGGGTTGGTCTCAAACTTCTGGGCTCAAGCAATCCTCCTGTCTCAGCCTCCCCGAAGTGCTGGGATTACAGGTGTGAACCACCATGCCCAGACAAGAAACTACAATTTTCTTGATAATTACTATTAACATTTATTACAAAACCAGGAAAACCATATATATTCCTTTATTTGACCACTGCTTTCTCGTTGGACATAAGATTGCCTCCAAAGCTATGCCTTGGAAAATATTTTTGTGCATATTACCTCTTTTCCTTCCCATATTTGGGTTACTTCCTTGGGATCAAGAGTCACAAAAGGCCAGACATGGTGGCTCACACCTGTAATCCCAGTACTTTAGGAGGCTGTGGCACGATTGCTTGACCAGCCTGGGCTACATAGCAAGACTCCATCTCTCTTTTTTTTTTTTTTTTTTTGAGACAGAGTTTCATTCTCATTGCCCAGGCTGGAGTACGATGATGTGATCTTGGGTCACTGCAACCTTCCCCGCCTCCTGGGTTCAAGCGATTCTCCTGCCTCAGCCTCCCGAGTAGCTGGGAATACAGGCATGTGCCACCACGCCCAGGGTTTCTCCATGTTGGTCAGGCTGATCTCAAACTCCTGACCTCAGATGATCTGCCTGCCTCGGCCTCCCAAAGTGCTAGAATTATAGGTGTCAGCCACCATGCCCGGCCCATGAGACCCTATCTCTATAAAAAATTTAAAAATTAGCCAAGCATGGTGGCACACACCTGAAGTCTTGTCTACTCAGGAGGCTAAGGCATGAGGACCACTTGAGCCCAGGAGTTTGAGGCTGCAGTGAGCTATGACTGTGTCACTGCACTCAGGCTGGGCAACACACCAAGTCCCTGACTCCATTAAAAAAAAAAAAAGAGAGAGAGAGATTTAAATTAGTGGACAAGGGTAAAGAGAAACTAAATGCCAGTCCAAGGATATGGGCTGAAGGACTTAGGCAGAGTGGTGAGCCTGCCTTAGAGACAGGGAAGTCGGGAAGTGAGGAAGGTGGATGTCAGAGATTCTTAGTCTCATGACCCTTGGACCCTTTGGAGGTCTCCAGGTGGACTTAGGTGGAAATTGCATGAAATTATTAACATATTACTCCAGCATCCCAATAAGATGCCAGAGAGGAGCCCAGTGAAGTGGACGAGAATACAGACTGTGGAAGCTGACTGAGCTGATCAAACCCAGCTCCACCTTTCTCTAGCTGACTGGTGGGCAAGTTAACTTGCATGTGCACCAGGCTCCTCATCTATAAAACTGGGAGAACACTCATCTCATAGGGTGGGAGGCTTTAGAGGGACTGCATAGTGTCTGGCACCCAGCAAGTACCCTTCCAGGGCAGGTAGTGTGCAACTTTCCTTTTCCTTCTTTCTTTTTTCGAGATGGAGTCTTGCTCTGTTGCCCAGGCTAGAGTGTAGTGGTGCGATCTCGGCTCACTGCAACCCCACCTCCTAGGTTCAAGCAATTCTCCTGCGTCAGCCTCCCAAGTAGCTGGGATTACAGGCATGCACCACCATGCCTGGCTAATTTTTGTATTTTTAGTAGATACAGGGTTTCACCATGTTGGCCAGGCTGGTCTCAAACTCCTGACCTCGTGATCCACCCACCTTGGCCTCCCAAAGTGCTGGGATTACAGGCGAGAGCCACTGCGCCCGGCCGCAACTTTCCTTTTCTTAGTACTCACCCAAAGCAATCTCTGCTCATCATTTATCCTTTAAAACATCAGCAGATGCCTCCAGCTTCCCTAACTTCTGGGCTCTGGTTCTTAATCAGCCCAGTTCTTCAATAGCTGCCCAAGTCTTTCGGCTTTGCCCACTATCCTGACCCTGGGTCCCTCCCAGAACCTCCTAACCAGGCCTGAGAGTTCCTTTGTGTGATGCTTTGAGTCACAGCCATTACAACAGAATTCAGTCTAAATTATTAAATAAAAAACTGCAGAGATGATTTTTTATTTATAATTCACAATTACTGATACTTTATTAGACTTTTAAAAGTGGTGTTTGCGGCCGGGCGTGGTGGCTCACACCTGTAATCCCAGCACTTTGGGAGGCCAAGGAGGGCAGATCATGAGGTTAGGAGATTGAGACCATCCTGGCTAACATGGTAGAAACTCCGTCTCTACTAAAAAATACAAAAAATTAGCCAGGCATGGTGGCACACACCTGTAGTCCCAGCTACTTGGGAGGCTGAGGCAGGAGAATCACTTGAATCCAGGAGGTGGAGGTTTCAGTGAGCCAAGATTGCAGCACAGCCCTCCAGCACGGGCGATAGAGCAAGACTGTGTCTCAAAAAAGAAAAGAAAAAACATACTGTTTGGTAACAACACAAGTACTACTGTAGGTAGCAAAACTTTGTAAAAATAATTTTGAAATATGTTTATATGGTAATATTCTGACATAGCTAAGCTTTTTTAAAACCTCTAGTTATATTAAATCAATTTTGTATAATCTTAAAAAAAAAAAAAAGAAAAAAATAAGACAAGAAAAAACCACATCAGCCAAGACTGCACTCTCACACCCCAAGCTGGGAGTCCAATAAAACTACAGTGCAGCAGCCACCTTTGAGTTATAACTCTGGGTTATAGCTGCCCTCCTTGACCTATACCCCATCCAACCAGATTCATGGAATGCATTTGCCTCAGTCAAGTAGATGGTTCCTGAGACCTCTTGCTGGGAGCCAAAGACCATGTTCCCACAGCATTCCTCAAATTCAAAAACAGTGGCTCCCAGCACTGATTCGGTTGAGAATCCAGCCAAACAAACTCTTCCGGCTTCCATCATTTCAGGCGGCTTAACTCTGTTCTGGGCTTTCAGTGAGCAAAGGGTTTCCTGGAATAAGACACTGAATTTTATTTTTATTTGTTGTTTTTGAGATAGAGTCTCACTCTGTTGCCCATGCTAGAGTGTAGTGCTGTGATCACAGCTCACTACAGCCTTGCTCTCCTGGGCTCAAGTAATCCTCCCATCTCAGCCTCCTGAGTAGCTGAGACTACAGATGCATACCACCATGCCTGGCTAATTTTTTTATTATTTGTAAAGATGAGGCCTTACGATGTTACCCAGGCTGGTCTTGAACTCCTAGTCTCAAGCAATCCTCCAACCTCAGCCTCCCAAAGGGCTGGGATTACAGGCGTGAGGCACTATACCAGCCAAGATACCAAATTTCAGAAATTCCAAGCCAACGGCAACAGACCCTTTCTTGCAGGGTGGTAAAAGCTCACAGTCAACCATCCTCTGCTGGACATCTGTTGCACCTCTTCCATCTACTCCCAGCTACCCCCAAATAACTCAAAGGTCACCCCTCAGGGGAATCCCAAGCCAGCCTGGAGCGCTACAGGAATTCTGGGCCAAGGAAGAAGCCTGGTGCTTGGGTTTCTTGGCATCAGTATGGTGGCTCCCATTCTTGGCTTTGGCTTAAAGCAACACCTTTACAAAGGTCTTCTTAAAAATAAAAAAGACAGGCTAGGCCAATGGTGATAAGATCACAGTCTGATTTGGGAAGCGAGGTGCTCTCTATGCCTAAGTGTGCAGCTTAGGGACTTCTCACTGACCCAAGAGGCAAGGCATCTGCCCAAGGGCCTTTTGTCCACCCACTCTCCTCCAGAACTCTGGGAAGCCAGCCATCCCAGAAGATCAAGAAACCTGAAACAGGGCAGTGGGAAGAAACAAATCTTTTCAGCATTTCAGTTCCCCGAGGGCAAGGATTGTACTTTTTGTGTGTTCTGTACATGAACACATCATGTCATGGCTGAGCAATGCTAAATGGTAATAATATTCCCACTGCCAACTCAAAGAGACAATCAAGCCAAGACATTCAACAAGATAAGACAGTATTAAAAAGCAATGAGCCTCCCTCTTAGTCACTATCAAAGTCAGATTCAAATATCTTCATGGCTTTGAATGTCATGAGGCACTATAAATATGTACATATATCTTAATGGCATTTCCTTTGAGCCACTTTTGCTATTATTTCCCTTTTGGGGAAATAAAACCATCACTCAACTCAGTTCTCCTGTCTTTGTAGCAGAGCTGAGGTCCCGTACTGGAATGGCTTCCTCAAACCCCACTCCTGCCTCCATCACATCATTTTTCTTTCCTCATTAGTCAATAAATAATTTATTGAATGCCACATTCTTCACATTGCCTTCAAACTCTGCAACTTCATCTTGTTCCACTGTTTTCCCCTCTTACCAAGCTCAGACACATTGGCCTTCTTTTCCTTCAACACCTCAAGGTCCCTGCTTCCTTCAGGGCCTTTATACTAGCTGTTTCACTGCCTAGGACCTTCCAGGACTCCCAGCATTATACAATTCCAGTTGGTACTGCACAGAATAATGTGAATGGTGGCCCTCGAGTTGTACAATGTGACAGCCATGGCTGACACTCTGTCTTTGAGGTCTCAGTTCAAATCTTCAAGGAAGCCATTATTGATTACTGGTAACAGCATCTTCCCCACCCACCTCGACCTCTACTTCTATCCAGGTAAGCTCCAGAGTACCATCCCTGCTTTATTATTCTTTCTTTCTTTCTTTCTTTTTTTAAGACAGGGTCAACTGGGTGTGGTGGCTCACACTTGTAATCCCAGCACTTTGGGAGGCCGAGGCAGGTGGATCACGAGGTCAGGAGTTCAAGAACATCCTGGCCAAGATGGTGAAACCCCATCTCTACTAAAAATACAAAAATTAGCTGGGTGTGGTGGCAGGTGCCTATAATCCCAGCTACTAGGGAGGCCGAGGCACACAACTGCTTGAACCCAGATGGTGGAAAAAAAAAAAAAAAAAGAAAAAAAGGACAGGGTCTCACTCTGTCACCTAGGCTGGAGTGTAGTGGCACAATCTTGGCTCACTGCAGCCTCTGCCTCCTGGGCCCAAGCAATTCTCCCACCTCAGTCTCTTGAGTAGCTGGGACTACAGGCACGCACCACCACGCCTGACTAATTTCTGTATTTTTTTGTAGAGTTGGGGTTTCACCACATTGCCCAGGCCAGTCTTGAACTCCTGGCTCAAGCGATCCACCGCACCTGGCCCCCTGCTTTCTTTTCTTTTCTTTTTTTTTTTTTTTGAGATGGAGTCTTGCTCTGTCGCCCAGGCTGGAGTGCAGTGGTACGATCTTGGCTCACTGCAACCTCGGCCTCCCGGGTTCAAGCGATTCTTCTGCCTCAGCCTTCTGAGTAGCTGGGATTACAGGCACGTGTCACCACACCTGGCTAATTTTTTTGTACTTTTAGTAGAGACGGGGTTTCACCATCTTGGCCAGGCTGGTCTCGAACTCCCGACCTCATGATCCACCCGCCTCGGCCTCCCAAAGTGCTGGGACTACAAGCGTGAGCCATCACACCCAGCCTTATTTTCATTTTTTTTAAGAGACAGGGTCTTGCTATGTTGCCCAGGCTGGAGTGCAGTGGCTATTCACAGGCACAATCACACTACTGATCAGCATAGGAGTTTTGACCTACTAGACCAAAACTACCTACCTGGTAGTCCCCTACTCCTGGGAGGTCACCATATTGATGCTGAACTTAGTATGGACACCTGACTGGCATAGTGCATGACAGCCCAGAACTCCTGAGCTCAAGTGATCTTCCCACCTCAGCCTTCCAAGTAGCTAGGACTTCCTGAGTAGCTTTACTTTAATACAGCATTTGTACTATCTCAAATTATATAAAATTTTTATATGTGGCCGGGCGCGTTGGCTCACGCCTGTAATCCCAACACTTTGGGAGGCCGAGGCAGGCAGATCATGAGATCAGGAGATCGAGACCATCCTGGCTAACATGGTGAAACCCTGTCTCTACTAAAAATACAAAACCTTAGCCAGGCGTGGTGGCACACATCTGTAGTCTCAGCTACTTGGGAGGCTGGGCAGGAGAATTGCTTGAACCCAAGAAGCAGAGGTTGCAGTGAGCCAACATCGCGCCATTCACTGTAGCCTGGGTGACAGAGTGAGACTCCATCTCAAAAAAAATTTTTTTTACATGTTTCTCCAGTAAGAATGTAAGACTCATGAGAGCAGAAACCTTGCCTGCATTGCTCTGCATGGTACCCCCAGCACTAAGAGAGCACCAGATATTTAGGTAATGTGCTCTAAAAACTTACAAAAATAGGCCAGGTGCGGTGGCTCATGCCTATAATCCCAGCACTTTGGGAGGCTGAGGCAGGCAGATCATTTGAGATCAGGAGTTTGAGACCAGCCTGGCCAACATGGTGAAGCCCTATCTCTACTAAAAATACAAAAAATTAGTCAGGCATGGTGATGCGCACCTGTAATCCCAGCTACTCAGGAGGCTGAGGCAGGAGAATTACTGGAACCTAGGAGGCAGAGGTTTCAGTGAACCGAGACCGTGCCACTACACTCCAGCCTGGGCAACAAGTGAGACTCCATCTCAAAACCAAAAAAAAAAAAAAAAGAAAAGAAGTTAAGTGCTTGCCACATACCAAGCACCATGTCAGTTGCTGGGATGGGGGTACTCCCTCACCTCATAAAGCTAGGTTCAGGCTGGGCACAGTGGCTCATGCTTGTAATCCCAGTACTCTGGGAGGCCAAGGTGGGCAGATCACTTAAAGACAGGAGTTTGAGACCAGGCTGACCAACATGGCAAAACCCTATCTCTACTAAAAACACAAGAATAAGCCAGGTGTGGTGGTATGCCCTGTAATCCTAGCTACTTGGGAGGCTGAGGCAGGAGGATCACTTGAACCCAGGAGGTGGAGATTGCAGTGAGCCCAGATTGTGCAACTGCATTCCAGCCTGGGTGAGAGAGTGAGACCTGTCTCAAAAATGAAATAAAATAAAATAAAGCAAGGTTCAGACAATTTTTCCAAAATCACATACCTCCTCCCACAGAAAGGCTCTGACTCCTATGAAAATGCCCTTGGAATGTCTCCCCTCTCATGGGAATAAGGGTCCAAACTGAAGAAGTGCTCTTGAATGAGCTAAAAACTCGGGCTTGGTGCTGAGCCAGGAGAATTCTTTTTTTTTTTTTCTATTTTTTTCTTTGTTTTTTTTTTTTTTTTTTTTTTTTTTCCCAGGAGAATTCTCTGTCTCTACTGGTAAGAATATCTTCCCAACAGCTGGAAAAACCCCAAAACAAGAGCTTCCTCTATTTTACTCATCTGTTCAACAAATATTTGCTGACATACTAGAGAAACATCAATGGATAAAGCAGATTTCCATCCCTATCTTCAGGGAGCTTATGTTCTAGTGGGAGAGAAGGGGGACAGACAATAAACAAGCCAAATAAGTAAGATAGTGATTTTTTTCTTTTTTTCTTTTTTTGAGACAGTCTCTCTCTGTCACCCAGGCTGGAGTCCAGTGGAGCAATCTCAGCTCATTGCAACCTCTGCCTCCCAGGTTCAACCAATTCTTCTGCCTCAGCCTCCCGAGTAGCTGGAACTATAGGCGCACGCCACCATACCTGGCTATTATTTGTATTTTTAGTAGAGATGGGGGTTTCACCTTATTGGCCAGGCTAGTCTCAAACTCCTGACCTCATGATCTGCCCACCTCAGCCTCCCAAAGTGCTGAGATTACAGGTGTGAGCCACCGCGCCTGGCCAGGGATTTCTTTTCATTTTCTTGAAGCATAATAGATATTGCAGAGGTGATAAGTGTTTTAAAGAAGAGATAGGCTAGGCACGGTGGCTCATGCCTGTAATCCTAGCACTTTGGAAGGCCGAAGCAGATGGATCACCTGAGGTCGAGTTTGAGACCAGTCTGACCAATATGGTAAAACCCTGTATCTACTAAAAATACAAAAATTAGTCGGTTGTGGTGGTGTGCACCTGTAGTTCAGCTACTCAGGAGGCTAAGACAGGAAAATTACTTGAACCCGGGAGGTGGAGGCTGCAGTGAGCCGAGATTGTGCCACCGCACTCCAGCCTGGGTGACAGAGTGAGACTCCCTCACACACACACAAAAAAAAAAAAAAAAAAAAAAAAAAGAAGAGGAAGAAGAGGAAGGAAGAGTAAGGAGGAGGAGAAGGAGGAAGGAGGAGGAGGAAGGAGGAGAAGAAAGAGGAGGAGGAGGAGCCGCCAGGTGCAGTGGCTCATGTCTATAATCCTAGTACTTTGGGAGGCCGAGGCAGGCAGATCATTTGAGATCAGGAGTTTGAGACCAGCCTGGCCAACATGGTGAAACCCTGTCTCTACAAAAAGTACAAAAATTAGCCAGGCATGGTGGCACGCGCCTGTAGTCCCAGCTACTTGGGAAGCTGAGGCAGGAGAATCGCTTGAACCTGCGAGGTGGAGATTACAAAGAGCCAAGATTGCGCCACTGCACTCCAGGCTGGGCGGCAGAACGAGACTTTGTCTCTAAAAAAAAAAGAAAAAAAAAAAGAAAAATTAGGCTGGGTGTGGTGGCTCATGTCTATAATCTCGCCACTTTAGGAGGCAAGACAAGAGGATCACTTGAGTCCAGGAGTTCAAGACCAGCCTGGGTAACATAGTGAGACCCTGAGTATAATACAAATATATATAAATTTTTAAAAAGAAGAATTAGGCAGGAGAGTGGGATACTGCTTTATGACGGGGTGTAGGAGTACAAGATTTCCTTTTTAAATAAGGAGGTCAGAGAAGGCCTAATTGAGAGGAGATATTTAAGGAAGGGTCTAAGGAAGTGAGACAGTAAGGTATGAAGCTATCTGCAGGCAGAACTTTGCAGGCATAGGGAGGGTAAGTGCAAAGGCCCTGAGGTGGAAGAATGCTTGGCACTTCAAAGGAAAAGCAAGGGGGGCAGAGTAGGAAGAGCAGAGCAGCAGGAGATAAGGCCGATTGAAGTAGAGTGCAAAGGACCTTAAAGGTGATGGCCTTTCACCTTTACTCAAGTGAGACAGGAAGCCATTGGATGGTTCTGAGCAGTGACTCATGAGATGAGTGTCCACTGCCCCCAGCTGAAGAAGTTCTAACTCCGAAGGCTCCCTGCTCAGCGTAGCCTTCCTTCGGGGCCTTTTATATACATAAAAACCCTGGTTTTTAAGTAGGAATAAGAAATTATCAGCTTGGCTCAAGGAGGGTGGGAATCCAGCATGTCTGCAACCTGATATATAGGAAAAGCTAGAGCAAAAAGATGAGAGGGTTAGGGGAAGCCATGGTGTTGCCTGTCAGTATTCATTACGTTTTTTCTCTAACCAACCAAGTTTTTTCAGAAGGCTTTGAGAGTCAAATCCATCACAGGCCGAAAGCACAGAGAGCTAGCTCAACCCCCTGGGACTGGGAGCGGAGGCCAGGCCCCATTCTCCAGCAGTTACTCCTCCCCACAGCAATGGCCCCAAGCGGCCTGACATCATGTTGAAAGGCCGGAGGTTAGAGTAAGGGAAACCATGGTCAGAGGCGGGGCTCCAAGAGGCCCCAGGTATCATATGAGGGTTAGAACGCTCATCAAGTGCAGACCCAGTGATCTATTCCTGCTGCAAACATACAGTATTATTAAGTTATTTGACTTCTTGTGTGACAGAAGGTCTCTCATAAGCCCTAAATGGTAGCCCATTTGTTTCAGGCAATTACCTGAAAAGGCACTCTGGGAATTTGTGCTTATGCCTGTGAACCTTCTGTGTCCCTCAAGTATGAGGATCCTGGGGCACTTTGTAAGCCAGTCTCAGTCTTCTGTACCCATGTATCCAAGAAAGGGAGCAAGGAGGAGGCTCATGGTATTTATTTCCAGGTGACACTGATCACCAAGTCTTGACTGTTCTAAGGGGAAAATAACAATAAAAGCACCATCAGCAACAACACAACCCCTCAGGACAACTACCACCATGTGTGATGGTAGTTGTGATCTGAGAAGTAGGCAAACAGCACAGTTAGTACGTATACTATCTAAACCCCTCTTGACTGCTGTGAGACGTCAAGGAAGAAAAACGGGAATATTGTTAATGTAGCACAGCAGTGGGTAAGAGCAATCTTCCCAAGCAAATGTGCTGTTTTCAGAATCTAGAAACCCTAGCAGCAGTGGGCAAGCTGAATTCAGACCACAGTGTTAACCTGGTAGCAGGGAAACCTCAGAAGATGTTAAGTCACACTAAGAAGACCAGATGCATGCAACGCAAAAGCCCTGCACACGACTAGGACAGCATCACTCGGAACTGTTTATAGAAATCATCATAAGAACAGATATAGAATTGCAAACAAAAGGTGATAGGAACATAATTGTTTTCTCCCATTTCTAATTCCCAACATTTTTAGTAAAATGATTCAACTGTCTTTATAAGTGAAAAAAACAAATTTACAACTAAGAAGTTGGATAACAATAATGAATTTAACAGCAAAAGGCCAGGTAGGAAAGTTTCAGATTTTGTCTTCTTGATGCTGGTTCAACTATGGGAGATTGAGATCTGGCTGGGCCTTCAAAGGAGCATGGTGTACGTATCAAAGGCAAGGTTAAGCCCAGTAGGGTATGGAATGGACAAGTTTGCATACCAGTCTTTCTATAGTCTGTACTGAAGGGCAGAATCCATCTCAAACCTTGGGATTGAGGTTGCAGATCTCAATACCAGCTACACTTGGCCGGGCGCAGTGGCTCACGCCTGTAATCCAAGCACTTTGGAGGCCAAGGTGGGCGGATCACCTGAGGTCGGGAGTTCAAGACCAGCCTGACCAACATGGTGAGACATCGTCTTTAAAAAAAAAAAAAAAAAACCATCTACACTTTATAGAAGACATCATCATTGAAGAATATAAGGCAGAGAACTCATGAGCCAGCCCCGTTAAAACCAACAGTGACTGAGGAATTCAGAGATAGGCCCAGCACCTACTCAGGAGATTTAACTCATTTAATGGTTTGAGAAGTGACAAAAGGAAAATATGCCAGAAAACATAATTAGCCCCACAGTTTGAACCCATTATTTGAGAAAAATGTATGTATACGCCAGGGTAGAATGGGGAATGGCTGGAGGATAGGAAGAAAAACAAAGATTTCTTACCAAAGAAGATATACAGATGGCACACAAGGGTATGAAAAGATGCTCAATGGTATATGTCATGAGGGAACTGCAAATCAAAACAATTAGATACCTTTCCACATCTTTTAGAATGGCTAAAATCCAAAAATAGACAATACCAAATTCTGGTGAGGACAACAGGAACTCTCATTCATTGCCAGTGGGAGTGAAAAATGGTACAGCTACTTTGGAAAATGGTTTGGCAGCTTCTTACAAAGCTAAACATAGTCTTACCATATGATCCAGCAATTACACTCCCAGATATTTACCCAAATGAGTGAAAATGTATGTCCACACAAAAACCTGCATAGAAATGTTTATAGCAGCTTAATTAAAAATCGTCAAAAACGACTGGGATCAATCAAGATGTTCTTCAGTAGGTGAAAGGATAAACTGTGGTACATAACAAACAATGGAATATTAACAAGTGATAAAAGGAAATGAGCTATCAAGCCACCAAAGGGCACAGAGGAATCTTAAGTGCATATTGCTTAGTGAAAGAAGTTAGTCTGCAAAGGTTACATACTATTACCCAAAGGCCAGGTGTGGTGGCTCACACCTGTAATCCCAGCACTTTGGGAGGCCATGGCAGACAGATCATCTAAGGTCAGGAGTTTGAGACCAGCCTGGCCAACATGGTGGAACCCCATCTCTACCAAAAACACAAAGAAATTAGCCAGGCACAGTCTCAGCTATTCGGGAGGCTGAAGTAGGAGAATCGCACGAACCCGGAAGGTGGAGGTTGCAATGAGCTGAGATCGCACCATTGCACTCCAGCCTGGACAACAAGTGTGAAACAGTCTCAAAAAAAAAAAACAAACAAACAAAAAAACAAACAAACCAAAAAAAAAACCAAAGAACTGTACAACCCAAAGAGTGAACCCTAAGGTAAACTATGGACTTAAGGTAGTAATAAGTTTCAATACTGGTTCCTCAACTTTAACAAATATACCACACTAATGCAAGGTGTTAATAATAGGGGAAACCATAAGTAAAGAGAGAGGGGGACATATAGGAACTCTTTGTACTATCGGCTCAATTTTCTGAGCCTAAAACTACTCTAAAACATAAAGTCGGCCGGGTGCAATGGCTCACACTTGTAATCCAAACACTCTGGGAGGCCGAGGTGGGCAGATCGCCTGAGGTCAGGAGTTCAAGACCAGTCTGGCCAACATGGGGAAACCCCTTCTCTACTACAAACACAAAAATTAGCTGGGCATGGTGGTGGGCATCTGTAATCCCAGCTACTCGGAAGGCTGAGGCAGGAGAATCACTTGAACCCAGGAGATGGAGGTTGCAGTGAGCTGAGATCGTGCCACTGCATTCCAGCCTGGGCGACAGAACAAGACTCTGTCTCAAAAAACAAAAAAAGCAAAAACCAAACAAACAAAAAGAACAAGCTCTATTGATTAAAAACAAAGCATTAAAGGAATTAAAAAAATTTTAAATAACTATCTGCATTGATACAAGGACTACTGAGATTCTGGGCACATCCTTGACCACAGAAGCAACAGCATGACCATGGGAACTTGTCATCTAAGCCAGGAACTTTTGTCTTTTTAAGAGTTGCAGACTGCAGAAGCCTTTTTTTTTTTTTTTTTCCTGAGACAGAGATTCTTTCTTTTTGCCCAGGCTGTAGTGCAATGGCATCATATCGTCTCACTGCAACCTCTGCCTCCTGGGTTCAAGTGATTCTCCAGCCTCAGCCTCCCAAGTAGTTGGGATTACAGATACCTGCCACCACACCCAGCTACTTTTTGTGTTTTTTAGTAGTACAGGGTTTCACCATGTTGGCCAGGCTGGTCTCGAACTCCTGACCTCAGGTGATCCACTCACCCCAGCCTCCCAAAGTGCTGGAATTACAGGAGTGAGCCACCATGCCCTGCCTGGTTGCAAAAGTCTTGACTTGCGAGAGGACACCTGTCACCTACTGTCCAGTTTTACCCTCCTGCCATTACCTAGAAGGATCTTTTCTTTAAAAGTTGCCTCCAGGCCAGGCATGGTGACTCAAACCTATAATCTCAGCACTTTGGGAGGCAGAGGTGGGCAGACAGCTTGAGCTCATGAGTTTGAGACCAGCCTGGGCAACACGGCAAAACCCAGTCTCTACAAAAAATATAAAAATTAGCCAGGCATGTGGTGCATGCCTGTAGTCCCAGCTACTCAGAAGGCTGAGGTGGGAGGATGACTTGAGCCCAGGGAAGCAGAGGTTACAGTGAGCCAAGACAGTGCCACTGCACTCCAGACTGGGCAACAGAGCCAGGCGGATTGCTTGAACCCTAGAGGAGAGGTTGTGGTGAGCTGAGATCGTGCCATTGCACTCCAGTCTGGGCAACAAGAGTGAAACTCTGTCTCAAAAAAAAATTGATTCCACATCCACCTCAACATTTCTCAACAAAGCACTTTCTCGTTAACTCTACTCAGTCACGATCATTCCATTAATCCAAGATAGCTTTGAATTCAGCAGCATAATTCAAATAGAATTCTCCAGCTCTCTCTCTGCAGGTGGTAGAAAAAGGGGGTGGTGACTACTGGATCCAGACCACCTGGTTTTATATCCCAGCTCCAGCATTCACTGGCTGGGTGGATGAGTTCCTTAACATTTCTGCATCTCAGTTTCCTTATGTGTAAAATAAGGATAATAAGTCCTACACCACAGAATTGTTCTGAGAATTAAATGAGTTTATATAAAGCACTTAGAATAGTGCCTTACATAGAGTAAGGGCTATAACTGTTTGCAATTATTATTACATGTTTAAAGTTTCTTGGAACACTGAAGATCACAGGTTGAGGGGAGAGAACCTCAAAATCACAGGGAGACAGGTAATGACAAAAGCTGCTCCCAGTCCCAATCCTCACTGGTCGTCTTCTTTCTCAGGGACCTCACCATCTCTTACCAAGCACATGCTGCGTTTTTAAGGGCAGGGGCTTGGTCAGATTCTTCACTGTCTCCACACTCAAACCCATCATCTTGTCCAAGGTTCTGCCTGTACAGGGGACTCTACATAGCTCAGCTGGTAGGTGTGCTGCACAGCCTGGGCCTCTGTGTCGAGAGGTTCGTAGGCAGGACAGCAAGCTGCAAAGTTAGTTGGAGGGGTGAGGAGACCACTCCTCAGGTCTAAGGTCATAGAGGATAAGATCCCACCAGACACAGCTCAGGATCAAACACCAGAACTGGCTACTAAAACAAAAAATGTAGCTGAGTTGAATACCTCAGAGGCAAGATACATGAATGAATTTAGGAGTCAAAGCCCAAAGACCAGAGTTGGGATTCCTGAATCAGAAAGCTGGATAAGGGAGAGGCTAGCAAACCCAGACCCAGGACATGAGAGATATGGGTAATAGCATTCTAAATAGAAAACAGCACAGCCTGGAAGAGGAGAGCCCAAAAGGGTGGGCTGAACAGGGAAAAATCCTGGGACTGAGAGACCAGATTGCATCAAACCCATAAAGGCTTCCAAGTCTCTTGAAGAAGAGAAGGAACTCTCCCAGTGCTGACCTACCTGGCACCACTCTTGTCTGGTAGTCACTTACAATACCACACCACTCAGTTTGTTTTGTTTGTGGGCGCGGGGGGCGGGGGTGGGTGGAACAGAGTCTCATTCTGTATCCCAGGCTGGAGTGCAGTGGCGCGATCTTGGCTCACTGCAATCTCTGCCTCCAGGATCCCAGCGATTCTCCTGCCTCAGCCTCCCAAGTAGCTGGGATTACAGGTGCACACCACCATGCCCAGCTAATTTTTTTTTTTTGAGATGCAGTTTCATTCTTGTTGCCCAGGCTGGAGTGCAATGGCATGGTCTTGGCTCACTGCAACCTCTGCCTCCCACGTTCAAGCGATTCTCCTGTTTCAGCCTCCTGCCTCCTGAGTAGCTGGGATTACAGGTGCCTGCCACCATGCCCAGCTAATTTTTGTATTTTTAGTAGAGGTGGGTTTTACCATGTTGGCCAGGCTGGTCTCAAACTCCTGACCTCAGGTGATCTGCCCACTTCACCTCCCAAAATGCTGGGATTATAGGTGTGAGCCACTGTGCCCAGCTACGGACGTTTTAAAAGTGAGTTTAGGCCAGTGCCGTGGCTCACATCTGTACATGCCAGCACTTTGGGAGGCCTAAGTGCGTGGATCACCTGAGGTCAGGAGTTTGAGACCAGCTGGCCAACATGGTGAAACCCCATCTCTACTAAAATACAAAAATTAGCAGGGCATGGTGGTGGGCTACTATAATCCCAGCTACTCCAAAGGCTGAGGCAGGAAAATCACTTGAACCCAGGAGGCAGAGGTTGCAGTGAGCCAAGATCACACCACTGCATTCCAGCCTGGGTGACAGAGTAAGACTCCGTCTGAAAAAAAAAAAAATGTGAGTTTAACTGGGCCACCTAGATAAGTTTTTTCCCAATTAGCCTTATTGTTGAGGGACTCTCTGAATTGGAGAATTTGCAACTCTTACTCCATGAAGGAAGAGACAATCCATGCTGCAAATGAAATGGTTTATAAGGGATGAAGCCATACACCCACACACATCTGCTGAGAACCCCCACAGTACAGGTCTTCCTAGCTACAAAATAAAAGAAATTCCAGGCCGGGTGCAGTGGTTCATGCCTGTAATTCCAGCACTTTGGGGGGCTGTGACAGGCAGATCACTTGAGGTCAAGAGTTGGAGATCAGCCTGGCCAACATGGTGAAACCCTATCTGTAGCAAAAATAAAAAAATTAGCTGGGCATGGTGGCACACACCTGTAATCCCAGCAGAGACTGCAGTGAGCCAAGACTGTGTCACTGCACTCCAGTGTGAGTGACAAAGGAAAACTCTGTCTAAAAAAAAAAACAAGAAAATAAATTCCCCACTACATTTAAAAATTCAGAAATTCAGAGATCTGGGGCCTGAACTCCAACCTTGAGTGAGAGCTTTGGCCTCAGGAAGAGTTCTAGAGAGCCCCTGTAGGCCCCTGGCCCACACTGGGCCAAGATCATGGGTGCCTCACTTTTGCTTAGCAGTCCAGATCCCCTATTCTTAGCAGGGAACTCCACCATCTCAAGTCATCCTGACACTGAACACCCTGACAGGAAAGGCAGAGGGACAAGCCTGCATAATGCTTCTTCTAGCCTGCTAAACTTAGCCAGGGCTGGGCCCAGTGGCTTAGGGAGGCATTCTGGTTGCCAGCTGCATAAGAGCTCTAGGAGGAAAGCAAAGGCCCAACCAAAGGAGGGACCAAGCTCCCAGTACAAGGATCTCTCTTGGAAACAGCCATGTTAAAAAGTTCCTGCAGGCTAGGTGCGACGGCTCACACCTATAATCCCAGCACTTTGGGAGGCTCAGATGGGTAGATCATCTGAGGTCAGGAGTTTGAGACCACCCCCGCCAACATGGTGAAACCCTGCTTCTACTAAAAATACAAAAGTTAGCCAGGGCGTCTGTAGTCCCAGCTACTTGGGAGGCTGAGGCAGGAGAATCGCTTGAACCTGGGAGGTGGAGGTTGCAGGGGAGCCAAGATCATGCCACTGTACTCCAGTTTGGGCAACAGAGTTAGACTCCATTTCAAAAAAAAAAGTTCCTATAAACTAAGCTTTGAGGAGGAAAAACTAGCATTTCTCAACTGCAGGAGACTAAGGCCACGCTAAACAACAAGTAGAAAAGTTAATCTGTATCCAGTGTCTTAATAAATAACTCATGCGGGTGCAGAGCCCAGCTAAAAAAACGAGGGAAAGGGAGGCTCTCTACCAATGTGGTGGAGGCAGCCCCAGAAAGCTGGTCAGTGGCAGTTCCAACCCCCACAGTGGGTACAGAACAGCTCCAAACT
Organism: Cacajao melanocephalus; assembly: GCA_963573385.1. Taxonomy (NCBI): domain Eukaryota; kingdom Metazoa; phylum Chordata; class Mammalia; order Primates; family Pitheciidae; genus Cacajao; species Cacajao melanocephalus. The sequence goes on along the minus strand of CAUYLG010032689.1, from coordinate 42,068 downwards.
CCACTGGACATGCCCGCCAAGAAGTCACGTTTGTGGGACAGAGCCTAGATCTCCCATGGTGGTGAGGCGTGGGTGTGACCCATGGGACCGCCAGCTTTTGGGCCAACTGCACACAAAGGCTATCTTTGGAACCAGCCCGACATATACAGCAAATGACCTGCCCTGGAAAAACCGAAACAGGGAAGCCTGCCTGAGTTCTCAAATGCACCCTCCAACTAGTCAGCCTCTCCAGCCTCCGTTAGGGCCTCGTAGGCTCTGTTCAGCCACAGCTGTTGGTGGTACCAGGGGCAGCCAGAAAATCCTCACAGAGAGCAATGCTGAAGCCACCTCTTCCACAGCCCCACAGATCTCCACAGCCCCATAGATTGCCATATTCCAGTCCACAGCTGCCTGGCCGAAAAGGGAAAGGCCAGAGCTGCAAGTTCCAGCAGCACTTGGCAGCTGAGGCTCAGCTGTCCGACACCTCCCAAGTCGCAGGAAGAGCCCCACAAGACAGTCTCTCCACTGAAGTCAGTTAAAAGCAGCCTTGGGGTTCCTCGGAAAGCACTCCATTCTCTCCTGTGGCTGCCCAGACCTGGAACGTGTTCCACCTCTCCAACTTCAGAAATGGCCTCTTAAGAACATTTTGACTGAAACAAGTGCTCTCTTGCCCAGTTTCCTTTAGTGAATGTGAATAAGGAAAGAACCTGAGTGAAAATGGCCATCCCAGGGCTTAACCAATCAGCATACTCTTCACCCCTTTTAGGGCTACCAGGGTGGGTGTCCCTTCCTGCCCCTGAAGCGTGCCTGTCAGGAGCAAGAAGAAATGCAAAGGACCCCTCACTTCTGCCTGTCCCTACCTTCAAAAGGCTGTGAGGAGAAGGAAAGATCCTAATAGGAGGAGGTTCACAGCAGGCGTTTAATAAATGCTGTTGCCAGAAGCAATGGCTATCGCCTGTAATCCCAGCACTTTGGGAGGACAAGGCAGGAGGATTGCTTGAGTCCAGTAGTTTGAGACCAGCCTGGACAAAATAGCGAGACCTCGCATCAACAACAACAACAAAAAATTAGCAAGGTCTGGTGGTGTATGCCTGTGGTCCCAGCTACTTGGGAGGCTGAGGTGGGAGGACTGCTTGAGCCAGGGCAGTTGAGACTACAGTGAGCCGTGACCGCACCACTGCCCTCCAGCCTGGGAAACAGAGCGAGACCGTCTCAAAAATAAAAATAAAAATAAAAATAAATTCCTATCAGTTTAAAAAAGGAGAGATCACTTAAAAAGAACATGAAGTAAATAAATAATACCACAAGTGGCAACAACTATGAAAGTGGCACTAGAAGTTTTGGAAACTCTGAGCTAGAAGGTTTTTCAAGTCCCTCTCACTGCAAAAAGCAATGTTGGTACCATGGAGCGTCAGGCTGCAGATGGCATGCCAGGCCCTTTCCTTCAGGGTTCCTCTCCAACTTTACCTCCTCCCTGCAGCTTCTGGCAATCCAGCAGCCTGACTAGAAGTTACTCCCTCTGCTCTGCTCTGCTCTGCTCCCAGATCATGTTCTCCACCCACGGACTGTAGCATTTATTACTCAATACTACAACAATCTTTTTATGTTCATCTCCCCTCTAGAACATGAGCACCTTCAGACAGGAATTATGTCTTGCTATTTTATCCCCAAGACATTGACTATTATGTTCTGTGTGTGATACAAAGTAGGTGCTTGATGAATGTGTGCTGAAAAAATGAACCAACACTTCTGCTCCTTTCTTGCTGAAGAGTAGACACGAGACAGTGGAAGAAGAATTGTTGCCAGAGATCCAATGGCCATCATTCCAACCCAGCACCTCTTAGCACTTGAGCTGGATGGCAGTACACTCACCTTTCTGACTTCACCTTTGAATACTAAGTTAAATGAGGATTCATTAAGCCATTTTAAAGAGGCCTCACCATATGAAATGTTGGGAAAAATCAATTTTTCTTCAAGAAACTTAACAGGATCAAAAAGAAACCAGTCATGCCAGTATCAGACCAAATATACAGGTATCTATTTGTATTTTATTATTTTTCTTTACTTTTTGAGATAGGGTCTTGCTCTGTCACCCAAACTGAAGGGCAGTGGCACAATCACGGCTCACTGTAGCCTCGGAACTCCCGGGCTCCAGTGATCCTCCCACCTCCGCCCACCAAGTAGCTGCAGATGCACACCACCATGTCTGGCTAATTTCTGTTATTTTTTGTAGAGATGTGGGGGGTGTCTCACTATGTTGCCCAGACTGGTGTCAAACTCCTGGGCTCAAGCAATCCTTCTGCCTCAACCTCCCACAGTGCTGGGACTATAGGCATGAGGCACCGTGCCCAGCCTATAGAGGTACTTTTGACTTCTGCAACATAGATCAGAACTGGGTAAATATCTAAGAACATTCCTTCCATCTCCTTCTAGTGGCAGGATGTAATACTGGAAAATACTAGGCTTGACTGGTGACATGAAAACCCAAACAGATGTTTTACTCTTGTCATAAATGACATATAAATACAAAGTACTGCATCATGTAGAAATGAAACACATGTAAGAGGGTAGTATTAAGCCAGAAAAAAAGCAATAAGAAAGTTCCTATTTCAAATGAAGAGGTTGCCCCTTCTGAAATATAAGGCTTGCTCAATTACATTCTTCATGTTATTTTGAGCCTTGGGCCTATACCTGATAAGCAGGTAGACTGGAAGAATCCTTAAGCCACATAGGAAATGATATTCTTTTAACCAGAATAAATCTGTCAACAAAAAGGTACAGACTAGCTGCACTAAATACTCTCTGCAGGTTCTTATTAAAAAAATAAATTAAATTCCAGCATAGTCCCTTTACTGCCTACATCTGTTTGCTATTCTATCTCCATTATTAATATTGTAATGCAGGGTCCCCATTCAGGCAAGATTAATTCCCTGTTCCCAAAGCCTTCTGCTGACACTGCAATGAATCCATTTGGAAGGCTGTAAAGGCAGCCATAGACATTGCTCCCAACACGTGACCAGTGAGGAGATGAAACCTGGGCCTCTGAGCTTAAAAAGAGAGAAGAGGAAGTTGGGTTAGGCCTGTGTACAGAGAGGTGGAATAGCCCAGTGATTAAAACCTCAAACTCTAAGTCTGAATGCAGTGGTTCACAGCTGTAATCCCAACACTTTGGGAGGCCCAAGGCAGGAGGATCACTTCAGCCCAGGCATCTGAGACCAGCCTGGGCAACATAGTGAGACCTCATCTCTACAGAAAATTTGAAAAATTAGCCAGGTGTGGTGGTGCATGCCTGTAGTCCTGGCTACTTGGGAGGCTGAAATGGGGGAACTGCTTGAGTCCAGGAGGTAGAGGCTGCAGTGAGCCATGACTGTGCCACTACACTCCTGCCTGGGTGACACACCATGACCCTGTCTCAAAAAACAAAACAAAAGGCTGGGCACGGTGGCTTGTGCCTGTAATCTCAGCACTTTGGGAGGCCAAGGTGGGCAAATCACGAGGTCAAGAGATCAAGACCATCCTGGCCAACATGGGGAAACCCTGTCTCTACTAAAAATACAAAAAAATTAGCTGGGCATGGTGGTGTGTCTGTAGTCCCAGCTACTCAGGAGGCTGAGGCAGGAGAATCACTTGAACCTAAGAGGTGGAGGTGACAGCGAGCTGAGATCGCGCCACTGCTCTCCAGCCTGGCGACAGAGCAAGACTCCAACTCAAAAAAAAAAAAAAAGTTCAAACTTTGGACTCAAACAGCCCAATCCAATCCCAGCTCTTTTACGCCTAGATGTAAAAGAGCATCTTTGAGCAATTCATTTAACCCTTCAAGAGACTCACTTTTCTTATCTATAAAATAGAAATAATGAACACATGGTAAGATTGTGAAGCATTTAACGCAATGACATGAAGAGAGTAAGTACTAAACAAAGGGAAAAAAGGTTATCATCATCTTCTTCATGATACCATCATCATCTCCAGAATTGGTCTCTATGCTAAGGCAGGACAGGAGGAGTCCTGCTACTCTTTCAACCTGCCCAAGTTAAGCAGCTACCACCAAGATAGAAAAGACACGGTAGAAGAGGCAAAAAAAAGTACAAAGAGCAAAAACCAGAAGAGGATATGACAAAATAGGCTCTTGATTACCATGCTAATGAGGGGGAGGGAAGACTACATTTATTTTATTTTTAATTGACAGAAGAATAAGAACATAGAAAGATTACATTTAATTGAAGAAAAGAAACTCTCCATCAAAAGATATAAATAGAAAAAATTGTTTTTATTATTTATTTATTTATTATTATTGTTATTTGAGACACAGTTTCACTCTGTTGCCCAAGCTGGAGTGCAATGGCACGATCTCAGCTCACTGCAATCTCAGCCTTCCGGGTTCAAGCAATTCTCGTGCCTCAGCCTCCAGAGTAGTTGGGATTACAGACGCATGCCACCGTGCCCAGCTAATTTTTTGTATTTTTAGTAGAGATAGAGTTTTACCACATTGGTCAGGCTGGTCTTGAACATCTGACTTCAAGTGATCCCCACCTGCCTCAGCCTCCTGCTGGGATTACAGGTGTGAGGCACTGCGCCCAGCCAAAAAAAAACCTTTTTACATAAATGGTAGCTTATTGGAGTACATGACATAATTGCTTAAGAAGCAAGAGAATACAGTCATTAAGAGTATGAACTCTGAGTTGGGCATGGTGGTTCACACCCATAATCCTGACACTTTGGGAGGCTGAGGTGGGAGAATTGCTTGAGCCTAGGAGTTTGAGACCAGCCTGGGCAACATGGTAAAACCCTGTCTCTACCAAAAAAATACAAAAATAAGCTGGGCATGGTGGTGCTTGCCTGTTATCCCAGTTACTCGGGAGGCTGAAGTTGGAGGATCACTTGAGCCTTGGGAGGTCAAGGCTACGGTGAGCCATGATCACACCACTGTACTCCAGCCTCGATGACAGAGTGAGACCCTATCTCAAAAAAAAGAAAAAAAAAGCATACAGGGCAACAGATGAAAGCAGACTAGGATAAAAATAAATAAATACAGGTTAAAAGGAAGTGGTAAGATGGATAAAGGGATGAGAGATGACAGATTTGTGTTAAAGTATAAAGTGCATAGTAGAATCTGGGTTGTGGGTATATGAGTGTTCACTGTAAAATCCTTCCAACTTTGCTGTATGTTTAAAATGTTTCATAAGAAGCTTGGGCGGCAGGGGCGGGGGGCGGTGGAGTACAAGGAAATAGACATAGAGGCATCAGCCCAAGTTCTGAATCATAACCATGTTACTTGTCCTCTGAGCCCAAACTTCAGGGCAAGCTTAGAAAAACCTGATTTGGGAACTCCTGCTCATCAATACTTTCCTGCACCAGACAAACAGGAATCAGGTGCTAATGAGGACCACTTTGGCATGAGTAGCTATAGCCAGAGGGCAAAAATGTAGACGGTCCACTGAGAAGTACCAAGTTCATAGCACTATGACATTGTCACCCCTGCTCAGGAAATCCTCAGAAATAAGGCTCTGGATAAAGAACAGGTGGCATACACTCACTCATGGACTCTGTTGTCACCATAGAGATCACTCAGGCCAAAGCTGATGTAGTGCCAGTGCTCAGGGATGTTGGCAGAAGGGCTCCCCACATTCCTGTACATGCTAACATAGTCCAAGGGGTCTGGGCCGCCCAACCTGCAAAAAAACAAAACACAGGGGTATCAGTGTGAGCCTAGAAATCAGAAAATGTCAAGCTAAGGCACTCTACTTCGTAAACCTAAAGGTCTAATCCTGGAGGGTGAAAGGTAACTTAAAAACAGGCCACACCTCTCCAGGATGAGACCAAGGGTTGCACAGCTGAGGCTGCCCAACTCTACAAGCAAAAGAAGCTCCCATCTCCTACCCGTGGAAGACTGGGCCTCTTTTAGAAATGAAACAGACTGGGTTGTTGTCCATTTTGCTTTTTCCTGTTTCAAATTACCAATCCCAAATGAGATCGGCAGGGATTATCTCTATTCTGTGGTGCCTGTATACATGCCAAGCTTCAAGGCAAGAGGTGCATCAGTCAATCAATTGGCCTCTGTTGAAAGACCATCCCGAGCATCCCCAATGGGCATTGTTCCTGGAAGCAGAGGCTCTGCTCCACTCCAGCCTCTTAGACAGCTAATTCCTGAAAGACTATATTGTGCCCTATGTTAATTACAGTTTGTTCTAAACAAACCCAAAGCCTCTAGTCCATGCAGACACCAGCCTGCACCCCATAGACCAAAGTTGGTCTTTTATCATTGCAAGTGACAAAGGCCAAACCTAGGCTTAGCTCAGTTCTAGACAGAGAATTGCAGTAGGAGCCAAACTGAGCCCTGTGAGCATCTGCACCCAGAAAATGATCCCAGGAGAGACTGCCACCTCAAAGGTAGAGCTGGGACAGCAAATGATTTGGGGCCTCTGAGGACATCAAATTTCTCCCACCATTCAACTGAGAAGAAGTTGCGGAAGAAATTCAGTTATTATCTCACTCTGAGGATTTAACACAATAAGAGTTCCCTTTAGTAATTAGTGCTTTTTAAAAAATCCTGTTTTGGCCATGCACAGTGGCTCACACCTGTAATCTCAGCACTTTGGGAGGCTGAAGCAGGTGGATCACTTGAGATCAGGAGTTCGAGACCAGCCTGGCCAAAATGGTGAAACCCCATCTCTACTAAAAATACAAAAAATTAGCTGGGCATGGTGGCAGGTGCCTGTAATCCCAGCTACTCCAGAGGCTGAGACAGGAAAATCACCTGAACCCAGGAGGCGGAGGTTGCAGGGAGCCAAGATCACACCATTGCACTCCAGCCTGGGTGACAGAGCAAGACTCTATCTCGAAAAAAAAAAAAAAAAAAAAATTTCTGTTTTCCTTTAGAATGGGTAGGAAAATTTGGTAGCTAGAGAAATAGACTAAACAGAAACCATCAGTGGAAGGAAGTCTGCATTTAGCCCACAAACATGGCATTTGAGCTGCCTCAAACATCTGACAATTCCACAGACTGCAAGAGCTTCACCAGCCCCTGGGACATCGATGGAGTACACTGCAACTGGGATAGTATGCAACCAAGTAAAAGACATGTTACAAGTGATCTCAGCAAATGGTGCCAGCACCAGGCAATTTAAACACTATTTAAAACCAGTAGGTCTTGTTTCATCCTTTTACCAGGATATTATTTGCCTTTGTAGAAATCCCTGCTCTCTGCTAGGAAATGCTAAGTTATTTATAGAACTTGTAAGAAAGTTGCTACAAATAGCTTAGAATCTCAACTGAGGAAAAGGGACAAATCTCCATGTCTGCCTTAACTCTGATTTCATCAAATCATTTGACTAATTCTACAACCAGTTGGGTTTAGAAAAGTTTGTGGGGCAAAGGAAGAAAGGAAAGACTAGAGATCCCTAGAAAGACTCCATTAGAGCTACAGAACTCCAGAGCAGATGGGAGCCACTACAGGCCCCATACCTGCTCCAATTTCCTGCTGCAAATTTCCAAACCTGTCCCCCTATAGCCTAGGTCCAACCCGCACCGAGCTGCAAAACTGTGTTCACCATTCCCTGCTCCATGTGCCGCATCCCTGCAGCCCTCCTTCTCACCACGTCTCCCACGAGGTGTCAGATCAAGGAGAGAAGCTTTGCCTTAAAACTCCGACTGCAAGAAACTACCAAGAGTCAGACAAAATTAACCTTGTCCCCAAGCACAGAGTATTCTGTTCTACTACTCAGAGGCCAGATGAGTATGTGGAAAAAAATCATATTTTACACTTAGCAAACAATGTTATCCAAAGTCCCAGGGCATCCCTCAACTTAATTCCTTGAACACCCAACTTTTCTCCACAGGGCAGTTGCAGGACTGAAATGGGCCTTGAGTACAGGTTCTGCCTCTCTGCTTTGATCCTTGCTCACCAAAGTCTCACCTTTCTGTCAGAATGTCCCCACTACTCAGGGATCACTAGCCAGAGGGCCACCCTGCTATTGCAAAATGAATCCCAAGCTACCTTGGGCCACAGACAGACCCAGATAGCCTAGGCCAGTCATCCTGCTAGAAAACTCGTGGGATACCAAATGTGAGGAATATAAATGAATTTCAGGATCTCACTTTTGCAAACCCCTCTGGATCTTAGAAAATACCAGTCACTATTATGCTGAGGCCAGGCGCAGTAGCTCACACCTATAATCGCAGCACTTTAGGAGGCCAAGGCGGGCAGATTACGAGGTCAGGAGATGAAGACAATCCTGGCCAACATGGAGAAACCCGTCTCTACTAAAAAATACAAAAATTAGCTGGGTGTGGTGAAACATGCCTGTAATCCCAGCTACTTGGGAGGCTGAGGCACAAGAATAACTTGAACCGAGGAGGCGGAGGTTGCAGCCAGCTGAAATCGTGCCACTGCACTCCAGCCTGGTGATAGAGTGAGACGCCATCTCAAAAAAAAAGAAGTACCAGTCACTGATGACTGGGCGCAGTGGCTCATGCCTATAATCCCAATACTTTGAGAGGCTGAGGCAGGTGGATCACTTGAGGTCAGGAGTTTGACACCATCCTGGCCAACATGTTGAAACCTTGCCTCTACTAAAAATACAAAAATTAACTAGGCATGGTGGTGTATGCCTGTAATAACCAGCTACTTGGGAGGCTGAGGCACGAGAATTGCTTGAAAGTGGGAGACAGAGGTTGCAGTGAGCCAAGATTATGCCACTGCACTCCAGCTTGGGCGACAGAGCAAAACCCTGTCTCAAAAAAAAGAAAGTACCAGTCACTGTGCTGTTTCTCTTTATATTTCTCTGCATCTAGGCAGGGCTTTCACAAACTGCTGCACAAATCTCTTTTCTTCATTATCATGTCTTGGCCCATCGCTGAAGATATGGCCTGATTAACAATCTTGCAGCAGGAAGAAAAAAAAATTTGCCCTTAATCCTTTGTACATGCTTTCATACCTTTTACATACAATTCTATCCTTTATGGCAATTTGGGTGACATAAAAAGTTGCCTGAATCTGTGTAGGGATTTCTTCTCACACTAAAATGAGGCCTGAACAAACAGCATAGCAGAGCCAGGCCCACTTCTCTTTTTTTTTTTTTGAAAAACAGAGACAGAGTCTAACTATGTTACCCATGCTGGTCTCGAACGCTCAAGGGATCATCAAGGCCTCCCAAAATGGTGGGAATACAGGCATGAGCCACCACGCCCAGCCCAGGCCCATTTTTCTCATGACACATGACAAGTTCATCACAACACATAGTTAAACATAGAGGCACAATGAGAATGGGTCATTAAGCTAGCAAGAGCCGCTTTCCACTCAGAAGCGCTCTTCAACAACTCCCCTCAACCAGAGAACAGTTCGAGGGCCAGAGAGGACTGTGACACCAGTCCCACTTCCTCCTGGCTACTTGGACAGAGGAGCCTGCTCCCTACAACCCTCCCTAGATAGCAGGTGGCTGGTCCCTAAGCCCTCCATGCTGTTGGCCTTTTGGCATCCTCCCTTTGACGCAGGCAGCTGGCCTCAGCGCTGTACAGCCTACTGACATCCATGTCCAGGGGAAGTAAGAGATTTTCATGAGGAAGGAGACTTGGTCCTAAAGGGAGAGGTAACCAGCAAAGATATCCACTTGCCCCTTCAGGTCTACCCTTTGGCTACACCCCAAGCAGCTGCCGAACCATCTTTCAGGACTCCCTGAAGGAGATCATCTAATACAATGCCTGCATGAATGTAGTCCTGAACAGTTTCAACCAATATCTCAGTTTTTGGTCCAGCAAGACCATGAGGACAGGTTCTTTTCTAGAATCCCCATGACATCTGTTTTCCCCAAAGGCTGCAGGAAGAAACAGGTTGCAAACAGGAATGGGAAACCAGAAAAGACCATTCCTACTCTAAAGCTACTTGAGGGTTACTCTCAGCTCCCTAGAAGAACTGCAGGCCATGGCCAGGAAGCTCTTCTCAATGTCCCACTGCAAAATTCCTCCCTGCTGGGATCCCAGGGTCTCCATCATTTATTTCCCACTGGAGGTGGGAAGCTGTGGTCCCCTTCAATCCTAAGCCAAACCATAGTTCTCTCTGCCTAATGTCCTAAAGCAAAGCAGCTGCAGAGCTAGGAGGAAGCTCTGCAAGGAGAAGGATAACAGTGTAGAATAAGCAAAAAGTTTATCAGGAAAAGCTGCTCCGTCAAACTTCAAAAGCAAAAGCTTTGCCCTGATGCGACGTCTTGAGCTCATCGGGAAGGTATCAAAAGGAGACTTCTTCCTCATTTCTCCACAAGCACCAGGCCCTCATCTTTGGCCCTCCTAAACCCACAGGAGAGCCCCGGGCTCCCAGCCGCCCCTATCCTAAACAGTCTCGTGTCCTCTGAGCTTCTCTGGCCTCGCTCCTCCAAAACCCTCTCAAGTGCTCCCCAGGCCCCGCCTCGCCTCCCCCATCCCTCTTCAGCCGCCCCCCCATGGCTTCCCCTCGCCCACTAATGACCCCCTACAAGCGCCCCCTCTTTTCACCACGTTTACATTTCCCTCGCTCAAGCCATTCCCCCCTCTGCTCCTACAAACACCCCTAGTACTCACTCTATTCTCCTAATCCCGGTTAACCCTTCACTACTCACGGCTCCGTTAACCCCTTTGTCCCCACTCCGAACTTCAGCCTTAACTCCTTCCCTCGCAGCAGGAAGCCCTCCTTCCAAGCGCTTTAACCGTTCTCCTCCCCTCCTCCCTGCCTCCCACAAATTACTTCGCCCTCGGCGCTTTAACCCTTCCCAGCCCGCGCCGGTCCTTCTCCCAGCGGCCCAGGGCATACCAGTACTTCACGATAGCGGTAACCTGGAGCGGGTTCGGCTGGTCAGGGTAAAGGCGGCGGCACTCTCCGTAGATGGCGTGCAGTCCCGGGGGGAAGAGCGAGGCGAAGGCAGGGGGGGCAGTCGGCCCAGGGGCCGGGGGCGCGGTGGGGCCGGGGGCGCCGCTAGGCCGCAGCTCCGCCATCCGGGCGCGTAGGACAGGCACTGGAAGAACCAGGGAGGGCAGACGAGGGGAGAGCACTGACGGGCCAACGGGTGGACTCGGTGGGTGAGACTCCCCGAGGCGATGGGGGCTGCAGCGAGGTCTAGCTCCGCGCCTGCGCACGGCGCACTGTCCGCCCAGGCTGTCGCCGCCGCTTAGTCTGCCAGAGGGTGCCTCGGGGCGGCGGGGCGCTCAGGGAGGCGGGGCGCCGGCGCGCCCTATCCAAGCACCCATTGGCTAATGTCTGTGCCAGTCAAGGCGGGGAAGGCGTGAGTTGACAATAGGCCCCGCCTTCCCTCCCTGTGTTGGGAGTATTCCAAGGCTCTTGGTCTCCCCCTAGTGTTAGGAGGAACCCAAGTTTAGGGATGTTGAGGCATCCCTTTGAGGTGCTAGGGTCCCACGAAAGCACCGAGAAGTGCGCCAACAAAGGATTTGTTATTGTTTTGCTGATGCTCTACTAACTAGGATTTAAACATAAATCTGACAATGGATTGATTCATTCATCCATGGGGCGTTAGTTTTAATAGATTATAATAAATCTAATGTTTTCTAGGGCTATTGACAAAAAGGTCCTTGCAATTCGAAGGGGGCGGAGGAAGAAAATAATCCAGAGAAAAAAATGCACTGGGCTCATTTGAAAGCAGTGACACATAACCTCTCTTCACCTCCATTTTCTCAGCCATCAATGTCAATTCTAGCTCCTCAAGAAAATTAAAGAGATACTAGAACAGTTCCTGAAACCCTTAAATAATGTTTTAATGACCAAAAGATTACCTATACTAGTAGTTCCAATTGCCAATCTTCGGATCAATGTAGCCTGTTACAAAGTTTACAGCTATGCAGAAAAAAAGAAAATGCAACGATAATGTACAGGTTTTTTCATTAAAGCTAATTTTATACAACTCAAAATTGTTTTCCTTTGTTGTAGGAATATGTCCTCTCGCGTGTGTAACATCTCCTTGTTGTTTGAGTGTGAGGTGCTAGGAGATGTTTATTCGAGTCTTATAGACCCAAATAAAAACATGAGAACCTCATATTGTCTAAGGGAACATTGGGGGGAGTGGCAGGACTGATCTGCAAAATCCAAACATCCATTTATTATGACCAATCCAAACCGAACTACAGACAAGTACTCGAGAAAACTACATACCTCAGCATGCACTGCGAACTTCTTCAAAGTGACTACAGATCCAGGCAAGCAACGTGACCATCAACCTGTGTCTCTGTCTATTTAATCTAGGGAGACCACAAATCCCAGGGTACTGTGCATCGGAAATGCGACTCCCAGTCTTAAACTAGGCGGTCACCAAAGCAAGTGAGGCCGTTAACACGGGCGCAAAGCATGCTGGGGATTGTAGTTCTTCAGAGGCGAGGTCTGGCCGCTCCCTCGCCGCCCGACCCGGCGGCTAGACTGCGCATGCGTGTCAGTGGCGCTAGCGGCGGACCCGGCTGGCAGTTCCTTCCCCAGAAGGAGAGATTCCTCTGCCATGGAGTCCTACGATGTGATCGCCAACCAGCCTGTCGTGATCGACAACGTGAGTTGCATCTTTCCTATCTATAGGGGGACTTGGGCTCTCCTCGAAAGGATCGCTTCCCAGGGTTCACCCTGAGCCGCCGGCTCTTTGTCACTGGCCCCGGCCTGTCAGGCGGGTTCAGCCACCGCCACCTCCTTCCTCTCCTCATCATAGTCTGCAAGCAAGGTGACCAGCCAGCAAGAGTGGGATGGAGAACTCTGGAGTTGATAAAGGAAAGGGTTATAGTCCAAGCCGGTTCTTGGGCCCTTGGCTGGTGGGGCCTTAACCGCTGTGTGAGAGCCTGTCGCCCGCCCTCTCCCGATCGCTTTATTGGCTGCTCTGGCTGTCCATCTTGGCCGATGATCCCGCCTCTGGGCCTAGCCGGATGAGGCTAGGCCTCTGCAGTGATTGGCTCGCGCCCCTGTCGTTCTTTCTGGCCACCATATTGTTTTCCCGCTCGAAGGGGCGGGGCAGTGCTCCAGGGTTTTGGGGATTGGCTTCTGGGACTCCAGGTGGTGGGGCCTAAAGGCGAGGTCCCGCCCGCGGGTGGAGAACGACTAAGTTTTCCTTCTGTCTCAGCCGGCGCGGCAGCTTGGTGGTGTGGATCTGGGTGGGGCCCGAGAGTCTGGTGCCAGAAACTGCTGTAGGATGTCAGCTATTACTGTGATTGTAAATTACGAAGTTGATAAAGGTCGAGAAGAAAGGAGGGTGACAAAGCAAGCAGAGAGGTTGTCTTCCTCTTCGGAACACCTAGTTCTTAGGGAAAAAAATTACCAAACTTAATACTTGCCTGGCGCTCTAGCGCTTCCAGGGCGTTTTCACATACATTCGAGTTGGATTTTCACAAAAACTGGACGCATAGTTTAAAAGGAATTTTGATCCTCGTGTTACTGATGAGAAAACTGAAGCGCGAAGACGTAACGTGAGCCCAAGGTCACACAGCAGAGGTGCCCTAAATACAGTGTTTTATTCGTCATTCCTTTTGCCAGCACCCCCGCGCAGAAGCATCAATAATGACCAATAGAAAGAATCTAAATACTGCTCTTATGTTGAGGGGAAAGGAGAAAATTGTAAAACGACTGCATTTCTGCCTTCGATTCAAAGCTTTGGTCCCACTCAGACTGACTGATCCCTTTCTGTGTCCCTTGTAGGTCCCTCCATTGAGGCAAAACTACCAGTTCCCTCTGTCGTAAGCTCACTCTGTCAGATTCTCTCTGTTGATTCAGCTCTTCGGACCTTAGGCATATTACAATGTTCTTTCCCGTTTAAGCTTCAGCTCTGTTAGGTAGATAGGAATTATGATCCCCAGGGTATACAGGGATGTTAAATAACTGTATTCAAGCCACCCACCCAGCTTAGGAATTGAGGAGCCAGTCATCAGACTGAGATCCAGTTCGAAGTTGCTCGCTTTTTCCAAGTGAGACGTTTTTGTTGTTGTTTTCGTTACCTTCTCCTCTCCATGGGTATGGCTTCCTCCTCGAAAGGGGCAGAATTGAACTCAATGAGACACTTTTTTTTTTCTTTTCTTTCTTTTTTTTGGAGACAGGGTCTCACTCTGTTGCTGAGTCTGAAATGCAATGGCGCAATCACAGCTCACTGCAGCCTCAACTTACTGGGTTCAAGTGATTCTCCCTCTTCAGCCTCCCAAGTAGCTGGGACTGCAGGCATGCACCACCATGCCCAGCTAATTTTTGTATTTTTTTTGTAGACGGCGTATCACCATGTTGGCCAGGCTGTTGCGATTCTCCCACCTTGCCTCCCAAAGTGCTGGGATTACAGACCTGAGCCACCGTGCCTAGCGACACCTCTTTTTTTTTTTTTTTTTTTTGGTCAGGAGGTGGAGGGAACAGGGTCTCACTTTGTTGCCCAGGGTGGAGTGCAATGGTGCAGTCTCAGCTCACTGCAGCCTCCACTTCCCAGTTCAAGCGATCCTCCTGTCACGGCCTCCCAAGTAACTGGGATTACAAATGTACTCCACCACACCAGCTAATTTTTGTATTTTTAGTAGAGACTGGGTTTCACCATGTTGGCCAGGCTGGTCTCTAACTCCTAATCTCAAATGATCCACCCGTCTCGGCCTCCTGAAGTGCTGAGATTACAGGCATGAGCCACCGCACCCAGCCCAGATATCGCATTTTTGAGAGGATTTTCTTATCTCCCTCACTAGACTATTAAATCCTTGTGGAAAAAGAAGATATTCCCCCACAGGTTTAGTGGTGTTGGAAAAGAAAAAAATTTTTTAAGTTGATATTCTTTTAGTCTCACTTCACCCACTTCTCTCCACACACACACAGTACCTAAGGTCTGGCACTTCTGTGTGCTCAATAAATGTTTCTTCGTTGGATTGTTGGGTGATTGGATGAATGACTGAGTATCTCTATCACAGTAACAAAGATATTCATAAATAAAAGATGGGGCGTTTCCTCTAGTTAATTACTGCATTACTGCAGAGGATTGAGTAGGACTCTGTTCTTGATGTTGATTTTTGGAGAGCACTATGATTTCTGTCTTTAGCCAGTCTCTTTGTGCTTCTTCTGCCTTAGTTGTAAAAAAGAAACATATATAGAAATTCAATTTCCTGTTTTCATCAGCAATGCAGAAGGAACAATCTTTCCATCCCACCAGCTCCTTTGCTTCTTTAATTGCTGGGCAGGAGTTCCATCTCTTGCCATTTTCTTTAATATCACTTACACTAATGCTTCTTAGTTTTTTTCTTTCTCTTTCCTGGTAGTATGTTTGGAAATGCATTACAGCAGTGATGCATTTTAGTTTCAAGATTTAAAGAATTGACTTGTCTTTTTGTTTTTTCCTCTAGGAAAACATGTCCTTTAATTATGGCAATAATTCTGCCAAAAGCTGAAGTAGGAGAAACTTAAGTCATTTTCCTATTAGTATTTGCTGAATATTGGCCGCATTTTTAGATCTGGGTCTCAGGTAGTTCTTGCTATTTAACATTTGGGGTGGGGGCTGTTTTGTTTTTATTATTTTCGAGATGGTAGATGTATAGGAAACATTATTTCAAATGTGTCACTAGCTTTGTTAACTCCATAGCTTAACACGTTGCTACACTTTATTTACGGACTAAGGAGAGTGTAATTAAAAGAATGTAGGAGAGAGAAAGCAGGGAAAGAGTCCCATTAGGTTCACAGCCTTTCCCAATCATAAGACAATTGTGACCATTCCTTTCATCCTACTCTAGTATCAAGTCAGTTCATCAGAATTTAATGAGGAAAATGGAGGGGTGGCTAGGTGTGTGTTTTAATGACAATAATAAAATGATAGGTATTTTTTTAAATCACCTAAGAAGCTTTATGATGATGGGTATTTTTTAAAACCAAATATAAGTCATTTCTTCCCAAAGGCATATCATAGATAATAGTGTAAGATAAGAGCAGCTTCTAGACCACATTTTGAGGACTACACTTTGATCATAATTCCATGTTTATTCTGAAACTCAAATCTGCTAACATCGAGGCTATACGTGGTGGCTCACTACTGTAATTCCAGCATTTTGGAAAGCCAAGACTGGAAGATCGTTTGAGCCTAGGAATTGGAGACCAGCCTGAGCAACATAGTGAGACTTCATCTATACTTATAAAAAAAAAAAATTAGCCAGGCTTGGAGGGATGACCTGTAAGAGGCTGAGGCAGGAGGGCCACTTGAGTCCAGGAGTTTGAGGCTGCAGTGAGATCGTGCACCTCACTCCAGACTGTTTAAAAAAAAAAAAAAAAAAAAACTCTTAGGTTTACCGTTTTGCCCTAAACTTAAAATGGATCAACATTCTTGTCAAACTTAAAACTGTCTTTGTGACTGAGTGGACCTAAATGCAGGAACATGTTGATCTTCGGAAATTCAACAATAAGCTAAGTATTTGTTTGTTTTGCTTTGGATGTTGTGCTGCTTCAGCCCCCTTTTTAAAAAAACAAACAAAAATAGGCAGATACTTTAAACATATAGAAAAATTCAGTGTGGTATATAACGAGTACCCAGGTAGCATTTGTCTACTACCCAGATTTAATAAATATTGACATGTTGCCATATTTGCTTTGGTATTTTTTTTACTTCAGTGTACTCATCCACCTTCATGTTTTAAGGAAATAAAACATTACATTGAAGACTCTTTGTACCCCTCCACAACCCTATCTTTTTTTTTTTTTTTTTTTTTTTTTTTGAGACAAGGTCTCACTCTGTTGCCCAGATTGGAGTTCAGTGGCATAATCACAGCTCCCTGCAGCCTCAACCTGCCAGGCTTAAGCAGTCCTCCCACCTCAGCCTCCCAAGTAGCTGGGACTACAGCCATGTACCACCCTGCTCAGCTTTTTTTTTTTTTCTTAATTTGTAGAAATGAGGTCTCCCTGTGTTGCCCAGGCAGGTCTAGAATTACTGGGCTGAAGCAGTCCTCCCACCTCTGCTTCCCAAAGTGCTGGGATTACAGGCATGAGCCACTGCAACTGGCAACCCTATCCTTTCTGTTTCACACATAACCCCCAAAACAACCATCATCATAAAATTGTGCTCCTTTTCTCCTCAGGAAGATAAGTCAGGAGAATTGTTTGAGCTTAGGAGTTCAAGACCAGCCAGGGCAATACTGCAAGACCCCATCTCTTTAAAAAAAAAAAAAAGTGTGCTCCTTTCTACCCATGATTTTTTTTAAATTTTTGATTATTATTTGTTTTTAAATTTTTTTTTAGAGATGAGGTCTCACTCTGTCACAGATTAGATTGCAGTGCTGCAGTCATATATAGCTCACTGCAGCCTCAAATTCCTGAGCTCAAGCAATCCTCCTGCCTCAGCCTCCCAAGTAGCTGGGAGTACAAGAGCAAACCACCATGCCTGGATTCACCCACGATTTTATGTACATGTGTATTTTAAGTTTGTGTGGGGGAGGGAGTGTGCTGTTTGTGTTTTGAAAGTTTACTTAAGTGCCATCATCTACTGCTACCTCTTTTTATTACAGCAATTTCAAACATACAAAAGGAGAAAGAATAGTGTAAGGAATATCCATATATCCCATCACCTAGCTGTAACAGTTATAAACTCTTGGCCAATCGTTTGAACTACATTCCTGCCCACTTCCCTCTCCCACTTTTTTTTTTTTCCTGAGACAGAGTCTTGCTCTGTCACCCAGGCTGGAGTGCAGTGATGCTTTCTGGGCTCAACTGATTTTCCTGCCTCAGCCTCCCGAGTAGCTGGGACTACAGGCACATGCCACTGTGCCCAGCTAATTTTTGTATTTTTAGTAGAGACGGGGTTTTGCCATGTTGGCCAGTCTGGTCTCGAGCTCCTGGCCTCAAGGGATCTGCCCGCCTTGGCCTCCCAAAGTGCTGGCATTATAGGCGTGAGCCACTGTGCCCAGCCACACACTTATTTAAAAACATAATCAATATACTATTATCACACCTAATCAAGTTAACAGGAATCTCTTAATCTTATCAGTTATCTAGTCAATATTCAGATTTCACTAATTGTCTCAAAAAAATTTTTTTTTACTATTTGTCATCAGCTCTTCTGATTCTACTAATGTTGATTCACTTAAGTTTTAGGAACACTAGAATTAGCTGAGGAAATGAAGTCAATGTGTTTATGTAACACTGTCACTTGCAGTGTGACATTCAGGCTGTTGGTTGTACAGATTCAGCAAGAATCCATCCCTAGCTTGACAGAAAAGGTGAGAAGAGGTGACTTACAAAGATATTTTCACAGCCGTGTGTGGTGGCTCATGCCTGTAATTCCAGCACTTTGGGAGGCCAAGGTGGGTGGATCACGAGGTCAAGAGATCGAGACCATCCTGGCCAACATGGTGAAACCCCGTCTATACTAAAAATACAAAAATTAGCCAGGTGTGGTGGCAGCCATTTGTAGTCCCAGCTACTCAGGAGGCTGAGGCAGGAGAATCACTTGAACCTGGGAGGTGGAGGTTGCAGTGAGCCAAGATCGCACCATTGTACTCCAGCCTGGGCAACAGAGTGAGACTCTCTCAAAAAATTAAAAAAAAAAAAAAAAAAAACACGATATTTTCACTGTTCAATTATGTATATTTTGTAAGCCAAGGATGTGCTTCACACTGAGCTAAGTCCTCTGAGGGTAAAAAAGAAATCAAATACCATTTGGAAGAAGAAACATCACTTATTAGTGGCTGGAAATACCTAGAATAGGGATCTCAAACTCAACGCCTGCGGAAGCCAGGCAGGAATGGAAATATAGGAAAAGAGATGAGAGAGAATAGCCTGAAAGGCACCTCTTCCAGGGTGGGAAATCTGAAAGGTGCGTTGAACTGAGCACGTCTGACCAAAGTGTTAACTGCTTCTCATTTCTATCCAATTGTCCCCATGCAGGAATAAGGGCCTAGTGTTGCCAGATACTCTGATTTTTTAAAAACTGATTATTTATTTTGAATTTTTTTTTTATTTTTAAATAATTTTCTTAGTCTCATGATTTTTAGTCTTAGTCTCTGATGATTTTTTTTTTTTTTTTTTGAGACGGAGTTTCGCTCTTGTTACCCAGGCTGGAGTGCATTGGCGCGATCTCGGCTCACCGCAACCTCCCCCTCCTGAGTTCAAGCAATTCTCCTGCCTCAGTCTTCCGAGTAGCTGGGACTACAGGCATGCGCCACCGTGCCCGGCCAATTTTTGTATTTTTAGTAGAGACGGGGTTTCACCATGTGAACCATCAAGAGATGGTCTTGATCTCTTGACCTCGTGATCCACCCGCCTCAGCCTCCCAAAGTTCTGGGATTATAGGCGTGAGCCACTGCGCCTGGCCTGATGAATTTTTTATATATATTTTTTGAGGCAGAGGCTGGAGTGCAGTGGCAAGATCACGCCTCACTGCAGCCTTGACCTCTTGGGTGCTGCCTTCCAAGTAG
Source organism: Cacajao melanocephalus (assembly GCA_963573385.1). Lineage (NCBI taxonomy): Eukaryota > Metazoa > Chordata > Mammalia > Primates > Pitheciidae > Cacajao > Cacajao melanocephalus. Next base: position 22,733 of record CAUYLG010032689.1, on the reverse strand, counting down.
CAGGAACTACAGAACCCCGCCACCATGCCTGGGTAATTTTTAAATGTTTTGTAGGCCAGGTGCGGTGGCCAGGTAATCCTAGCACTTTGGGAGGCCAAGGCGGGTGGATCGCTTGAGATCAGGAGTTTGAGACCAGCCTAGCCAACATGGTAACCCCGTCTACACTAAAAATACAAAAATTAGCCGGGCATGGTGGTGCACACCTGTAATCCCAGCTACTTGGGAGGCAGATACAGGAGAATCGCTTGAATCCAGGAGGTGGAGGGAACCAAGATGGCGGCACTGCACTTTAGCCTGGGTGACAGAGCCAGACTCCATCTCCATCAATCAATCAATTAATGTCCAGGCTGGTCTCTCGAACTTCTGGGCTCAAGCGACCTGTATCTGCCTTTCAAAGTGTTGGAATGACAGGTGTGGTCCCCCGCACCTGGCCATAATTTTTGTTTGGTTTGTTTTGGGACAAGATCCTACTCTGTCATCCAGGCTAGAGCGCAGCAGTGCAATTACAGGTTGCTGCAGCCTTGACCTCCCAGACTCAAGTGATCTTCTGACCTCAGCCTCCTGATTAGCTGGGACCACATGCACGTACCACCATGCCCAGCTGATTTTTGTATTTTTTGTAGAGATGGGGTTTCACCATTTTGTGCAGCCTGGTCTTAATCTCCCGGGCTCAAGCAATCTTCCCAGCTCAGCCTCCCAAGTAGCTAGGAGTACAGGCATGCACCACCATGCCTGGTTAACTTTTTGGTATTTTTTTGTAGAAATGGGGTTTCTCCATTTTGGCCAGGCTGGTCTCAAACTCCTGGCCTCAAGTCATTTGCCTGCCTCGGCCTCCCTAAGTGCTTGGATTACAGGCATGAGTCACCACACCTGGCTGAGAGTACTCAAGAAGCCTCCACCAGGCATTTTTTCATTTGGCTTTGCCAGGGTGAATAACAAAGACTGTGGCAGCTCCTTTGCCAAGTGCACAGTTCCTAGTTGTAAATACTGCTAAAGAAATAGACATAACCCTTTTGTATGCTCTTGAGCAGAATTTGTATGGCTTGAGCAGAATTGAGGCAGCTCAGCTGCTCCTCATTCTCCACTGATTCTTCATAGTATGGCCTGGCAGGCCTGCCTGGGGGCTACAGGGACATGCTGGGTCTGGTTTCACCTTGTGCATCACTCCCAGTGCCGCTTTTCCCTTTCCTGAACTGCCTCTGCCTGGGGCTTCTGGCATTTCAGCTGGTCATTCAGGTTCCATACTTTAGGTTCTATCTGCCAGTCATTTGCACTTGATTTTAATTTTGCTCAGCCAGAGTCTGTTGAGTACCCAGCAAATGCCAGATACTGCTGAAGTGTACTCTCTGGCGTTAAGGAAGTTCGACTGGAAAGAGACAAAAGTGGAAACTTTACATTGTAATAGAAAGCAGAAAGAAGTGTATGCCACCTCATGGTGCAGGTCATGGTGATTTGCTGTGAGATAATAGGAAGAGGATCATTAATTCCAATTGGGGATTTTTCTTCAGGAGGAAGGTAGTGATATTTGAACTCTTGCTGGGAAGGACAGAGAAGAAAAAATGAATCTGACATCATAATCTGCCTGTTTATCCAGACTCTAGTCCTTTTGCTAGTAAACTAAAAATCAAATACCCAGGGAAATCGTTTCTTAAAAACATGTAGGATCTGAAGGACAGATCTCATCCTCTCTTGTTTTTAACCTCTGCCGGGAGACCCAATTAGTCTGTTGGCCTCACCACACCCAGATGAAGGCAATGAGCAATCATTGGAAGCCTGAGCAAACAGGTTCTAGGAGTTCCCTTCTTGCCTGTCCATGCCTTGCTCTCAGAGCCCTTGGGTTTGCAGGCAGGTTCCCCCTCCTTCCCAGTCTTTCAGCTCACTCGACAGCTGCACTTCTTTCAGGCTCCTTGTTGTACTGCCCAGACCAATGAGTTTGCACATTGTCTTCTGTTTTCTGTCTCTTCTGTTGGCAAAGGTTCCTGCTCCCTTAAAGAACTGGCTGCCCTGCTCTCCTCTCATACCACTTTCTCTGCCCTTCAACCACTTCTTTTTTTTTTTTTTTTTTTTTTTTTTTTTGAGATGGAGTCTCACTCTGTCTCCCAGGCTGGAATACAGTGGTGTGATCTTGGCTCACTGCAACCTCCACCTGCCGGGTTCAAGTGATTCTCCTGCCTCAGCCTCCCTGAGTAGCTGGAATTATAGATGTGTAGCACCACACCTGGGTAATTTTTGTATTTTTAGTAGAGACAGGGTTTCGCCATGTTGGCCAGGCTGGTCTTGAACTCCCTGGCCTCATGTGATCTGCCTGCCTTGGCCTCCCAAAGTGCTGGGATTACAGGCATGAGCCACCGCGCCTGACTCCTTCAATCACTTGCTTCCTCCACTAACCTCTGTCTTGCCAGGGTCAGACACCCGGATGGCCAGTCTCATTCCCCCTCTCCTGCAGAAGAGCAGGAATAAGAGAGACAAGGAGGGAAGCAGGCGTGTTGCAGGGAAGCCTTTGGTGCAGATAACCTTGGCTACTTATTGTCTCCTGGTGTGTTTACTGCTTGCAGAGTGGGGTCTGGAAATACCACACTCCACCCCAGGAGAGTGGTCAACAGGCAGCAGGAAAAGGCTTACCCCAGTTATGGGTGCAGCTGCAAACCATAGTGGGTTAGAAAGGTGAGGATATCGGGTGTGGTGGTAGAAGAGCTAAGAAGGAAGAGGACAGGATGTGTCTACAAGCAATATTAAGCCTGGACATCTGTCCTGCATGGGGTTGGTTTCTGTGTCTAGAGTCAATATTTACATTCATTGGGCCCTGGGTGGCACCTAAGATGCAGGGGGAACTCAGATTATTTTCTGGACACCTTACTCAACATACCAAGTATTGGAGCAGCAGGACTATGGTTCTCTTCTATTCTCAGATGAAGCTTTAGGGCTTCGCTGCTCTTTACCATCAGGAGACCAAGGAGTAAAAGGGAAGCATAGTAAAAAACAGAACAACAACAAAAATCTCCCAAAGCATAATGCTCTGCCCCTGCAATAAGAACCAGACATCACATGTTCCATGGGAGTCCGTTTCAAGCATGATAGTGCTCAAGGCGGTGTCTGTCACAGAGGCCAGGAGAGTTCAGGCCTAAGCCGGGAAAGTAGGTTAAAAGCACCCAGGGTGGTATAACAAGGAATCATGTGCTTTTCCCACCTTATGTTCCTGAACTTGGCTGCTTTGATGCTTCTAGGTACTTTCTTCTTTCCTCAGGTTTTCTGTCTTTTTCTTTCCTTTGTTACTAGTATTTTGAATTCCCAAAGCAAAACATGTTCGATGTAGAAAAGTCAAAGACTCCAGAAAAATCACACAACGTTGAGTATACAGTGAAAATCCTCATCACCATCCTATTTCCACTTCCTTCCCTTTGGTGTGCATTAACCTTTTTCTAGATTCAAATAAATATATATAATATATACAAATATTAGGCCTTTTTAAAAAAAATTTCTGTGAGACAGAGTCTCCCTCTGTCACCCAGGCTGGAGTGTACTGGCATAATCTTAGCTCACTTCAATCTCTGCCTCCCGTGCTCAAGTGATTCTCCCACCTCAGCCTCCTCAGTAACTGGAACTACAGGCACACGCCAACACACCCGGCTAATTTTTGTATTTTTAGTAGAGACAAGGTTTCGCCATGATGGCCAGGCTGGTCTCGAACTCCTGACCTCAAGTGATCTGCCCGCCTCTGCCTCCCAAAGTGCTGGGATTACAGATGTGAGCCACTGCACTCGGCCGCTTTCTTTTTTTAAATACAAATAGTACTGTGTAATAATGTATTTCTCTTGTTTTTGTAATAGTTCTGACTCTTCATTCTCTCTCTTCGTTCCTCAGGGATCCGGTGTGATTAAAGCTGGTTTTGCTGGTGATCAGATCCCCAAATACTGCTTTCCAAACTAGTAAGTCATTCTGTAGCTTAGAAGTTTGGGAGGTTTTTCAGCTTTGTTATAGGGCCAGCCCTATAAGGGACAGAAGCTGGGTTGGCGTCAACAAAGGAAAACAGTTGTCTACATGGTACAGTTTGAGAGGCACAGACAAGAAGCCTTTTTTTAAAAATCTGATTTTATCTGATGCTAAAAATTGTATGATGGGTAACATTGCTTTGCATGATTGCCTCTTTGTGGAGCCTTTTTTAAAAAATTCTCCTATCACCCAGGCTGGGGATTAACATTTAACCCACCTACCATCTTTTTTTTTTTTCTTTTTTTCTTTTTTTTGAGATGGAGTCTTGCTCTATCACCCAGGCTGTAGTACAGTGGCACGATCTCGGCTTATGGCATCCTCTGCTGCCTGGGTTCAAGCAATTCCCCTGCCTCAGCCTCCTGAGTAGCTGGGACTATAGGCATGTGCCACCACGTCCTGCTGGTTTTTTTGTATTTTAGGGTAGAGACAGGGTTTCACCATGTTGGCCAGGATGGTCTCAATCTCCTGACCTCATGATCCACCTGTCTTGGCCTCCCAAAGTGCTGGGATTACAGGCATGAGCCACTGCGCCTAGCCTAACCCACCTACCATCTTAATGAGAAGGAGTTTCTCAGAGCTTTCCTCCTAAGGCTCAGAGACTGCAGGCAGGAGAAGAGCATAGAGGCTTAGAGACTGCAGGCAGGAGAAGAGCATAGAGGCTTAGAGGAAGGGCTTGAAGGAGGAGGGAAAGGAAGAGGCTATCTGTCTGATCTATAGCATCACAGTTTATTTTGGTTTTGTTTTTTTAAGACGGAGTCTCATTCTGTAGCCCAGGCTGGAGTGCAGTGGTGCAATCTTGGCTTACTGCAACCTGTGCCTTCTGGGTTCAAGCGATTCTCATGCCTCCCAAGTAGCTGAAATTACAGGCATGTGCCACCATGCCCAGCTAATTTTTGTATTTTTAGTAGAGACAGAGTTTCACCATGTTGCCCAGGCTGGCCTCAAACTCCTGACCTCAAATGATCCACCTGCCTTGGCCTCCCAAAGCACTGGGATTATAGGCATGAGCCACTGAGCCCAGCCCAGCATCAGTTTTACTTAGAGGTCCTAGGAAGGGGACTAAGGACACTAACATTTTTTGAGTTAATCACTCATTTAGAAATTCTCATTTTCTAATCTTTTTTGCTCTGTACATACACTGGGGAAAGAGGAGAACTAAAGGTATTGAATACTCTAAAAATTTGTTTTCCTAATTTATAATAAATATAATAAAATATGAAATAATATATAAATAATAAATGTTCATTTTAGAAATTGTGGAAAATACAGAAAAGTAGAAAGAAGAAAATCAAAATCAACTGTGACCTCACTCCTCAAAGATAATCTCAGTAGAATTTGAGTGTATATGTGCATCTATACATCCTTCCCGTGTTCTGTCATGAAATGAAAAATGATGGTCCTCCTCACTCTCTTTTCTAGTGTGGGCCGACCCAAGCACGTTCGTGTCATGGCAGGAGCCCTCGAAGGCGACATCTTCATTGGCCCCAAAGCTGAGGTAATTCCCAGGCCTGCAGAACAAGCCTCAAGCCAGCAGAGGACCTTCATTATTCACCACATGGGACACGTCCCGACATTGGACACACCCATAAGTAAAAGGAGCAACTTTCTTTGCAAATCTCCCTTCTTGGTTTATTTTTCCCAGAAAGAACCTGTGGTCTTGGAGAAGAAATATCTGGAAACCCACTTTGGGAAACACCGAGACCAGTCTAGAAAACGTGGTTTTTACCTTCTGTATTCTGTCACTGCCTTATCAGTGATCAAATTGACTGTGTTTGTTATTTTTTTGGAAAAAAAAAATTCAGTAGGGAGATCCTGGCTGGTGTACCCTAGGGATGAGTTAATTAGCACAGCTTTGGCAGAGCCCTCACGCAGCCTCTTGTAAGCAGAACCGCAGAATCACTGGTGCCATCCTTGGCCTCAAGTGCTGAGGCCCAGAAGTGGAAGCCAGGAGATTGTGTCCTGGAACCAGGCACTGAGAAAGGTGCCTCCTGTCACTTGCCCTGGAGGCACCTGAGGGCCCATGGAAATGCAGAAGCCCCCTGCTTTGCCAGCTCCTCGGGAATGAGCAGTTTGCAGCAAACAGTATATAGACTTGGAGAATGAGTGCCCACCCTTAGCCCTGGGCAAGGACAGCAGGGTGGGAGCTCAGGAAGCTGAGGCTTTTTTGCAAGTGATTCAGCTTGCACTGCTCAGTCTTGGGAGAGCAGGGTCCTAGGCGGAGCCTGACTGCTGCTACAAGCCCCGTTCTCTTTTCCCAGGAGCACCGAGGGCTGCTTTCGATCCGCTATCCCATGGAGCATGGCATCGTCAAGGACTGGAACGACATGGAACGCATCTGGCAATATGTCTATTCTAAGGACCAGCTGCAGACTTTCTCAGAGGAGGTGAGGGTCCCATGTGTAGGGCACTCCTGTGGGTTATGCAAAGCTGGGTCAAACTCCTACCCTAGAGATGATGAGGAGGATAATGATAACTGCCAAGAATGTTGGAGCCATTTGCTTTTCAGGCATATTCAAATTTAATCTTAACACTATTCCTATGAGATATAGGTAGTATTATCTCATTTTACAAACAAGAGAACAAGTTCAGAAAAGGCAACTCATATTTCCAAGGTCACTTAGTGAATACAGGGTAGAGATGGGACTCAAACCTATGTCTTTTAGAATTCAGAGCCTATGCTCATTAGCTTCTCGCCTAGACTGGAGTGCAGTAGCTCACTGCAGCCTCAACCTCTTGGGCTCAAGTAATCCTCCCATCTCAGCACCGCCCCCCCACCACGCCCAGCTAAAATTATTTTATTTTTTTTTTTGCAGTGGAGTTTTGCTCTTGTTGCCCAGGCTGGAGTGCAATGGCATGTTCTAGGCTCACTGCAACCTCCACCTCCCGGATTCAAATGATTCTCCTGCCTCAGCCTCCCGAGTAGCTGGGATTACAGCATAAGCTACGGTGCCTGGCCAACTTTTGTATTTTTTGTAGAGATAAGGTTTTGCCATGTTTCCCAGGCTGGTCTCAAACTCCTATGTTCAAGCAGTCCATCCGCCTCCACCTCTCAAAGTGCTGGGATTACAGGCATGAGCCACCGTGTGCAGCCTGTGCTTATTAACTTCTGAGGAAGTAACCCTCCATTCAAAAACGCAAAGGGAGGCTGGGTGCTGTGGCTCACACCTGTAATCCCAGAAATTTGGGTGGCTCTCTTGAGCTCAGGAATTTGAGATCAACCTAGGCAGCATGGTGAAACACCATCTCTACTAAAAATATGAAAAAAAAATAAGCCAGGGGTGGTGGTGTGAGCCTTAGTCCCAGCTACTTGGGAGGCTGAGGTGGGAGGATTGCTTGAGCCTGGGAGGCTGAGGTTGCAGTGAGCCAAGATCGCACCACTCAACTCCCAGCCTGGGTGACAGAGTGAGACCCTGTCTCAAAAAGAAAAAAGAGAGGTGCAAACCAGGTGTATCAATTTCAGGTGCAAATGGGATGTTTTCAGTTTTTTTTAAAGCAGTGGCCCCCAAACTTTTTGGCTCCAGGGACTGGTTTCTTGGAAGACAATTTTTCTACGGGGGTTGGGGCTTGGGGTGTGGGGATAGTTTCGGGATGAAACTGTTCCACCTCTGATCATCAGGTATTTGATTCTCATGGGTACGCAACCTAGATCCCTCACATGCACAGTTCACAGTAGGGTTCACACTCCTATGAGAATCTAGTGCCTTGGATGATCTCACAGGAGGTGGAGCTCAGACAGTAATGCTCATTTACCTGCCACTCACCTCCTGCTGTGCGGCCTGGTTCCTAACAGGCCACAGACTGGCACTGGTCTGTGGCAGGCAGTAGAGTGGGGGAAGAATTTAGAGTTTCACAAAATCTTGACCACTGGAGGTACACAGTAGACACAGGGGCCTGTATAACAGTCTTGGAGGACAGGGAGGGGAGTTGGGGGCACAGCTGAGAACAGAATGAGATTTTAAAGAGGGCATTAACATGAAAAGTTAAGAAACCTACTTGGGCAGGGATAGGTGACAAGCACAGCTTGGCTTTTTTTGGAGGGAGGCTGACAAAAGTCCCCAGGGTCTCAAACCAGCAAGTCAGGGTCTTCTCCCCCAAGACCAATGAGGGTGGAAATCTGGCCTTGCCCTTATTGTCTCCCCGGCTCCTTTCACCAGCATCCTGTGCTCCTGACTGAGGCACCTTTAAACCCACGAAAAAACCGGGAACGAGCTGCTGAAGTTTTCTTTGAGACCTTCAACGTGCCCGCTCTTTTCATCTCCATGCAAGCTGTGCTCAGCCTGTGAGTAGCAGCTGACTAGTCCGGCCCCTGCGGGGAAAGCAGTCCTTTGGCACAGCTGAGGCTGGCTCTCCTCTGGGATGGTTCAGAGTAACTTGAGCCCCCTCTGCTAGGGAAGGGTTAAAGATGGTGGGAAAGAGAGAGAGGCTTTTGCTGAAACTGAGCACTGAGGCTTTGTAGTTGAAAGCAGAGGAGGACATGTGGCTGCTATTGACCATATCCCAGCGTCAGGACGCCTAGCACTGGGCCCCAAGGCCTTGGCTCTGCCTGCTGAGGCAGCCACATGCTGCAGCAGCTCTTCCTGGAGGCCCCTGTAATGTGTCCACTTATTATTCAGCGCTAACTGTGGCTGGCTGCTCCGCCAGGCCCCTGAGACAACCATGATCCAAATGCCACCACATTCCTTGTTCTCAGGCCCCGTGGCTCCTCTCACACTCCTTCCCCCCTCACACCAGGGTGAGGCCTACTGCAGAGGTCATCCACAGTGACCTACAATGGGATTTATTTGACCCCATTAACTGATTGTGAGCTAGCGTTTAAAAATCAAGAGCTGTCCCATCAAAATCCAAATTGTTGGCGTCTCTGAAAAAATGGGACGATCTGGGAATGCCAGGCACATATTCCCACAGGGCAGAAATCAGCTGGAGCTGAAGAGCGGCTGCCACTTGAGATGGGGCTGGAAAGCACACCCTCCCGACCCCACCATGCTCTGTTGGCCTCTCCCCACTCAGCAGGGTGTCAGTTGCCTCACTTGCCTTTTTTCGTAGGGAGGCTGACAAAGGTCCCCGGGCTCTCAAACCAGCGAGGCAGGATCTCCTGCCTTCGTTTTTGTTTTTTTTTGTTTGTTTTTTTTTTTTTGAGAAGGAGTCTTGCTCTGTCACCTAGGCTAGAGTACAGTGGCATGATCTCGGCTCACTGCAACCTCTGCCTCCCAGGTTCAAGCAATTCTCTTGCCTCAGCTTCCTGAATAGCGGGATTACAGGTGTGCGCCATTACACCTGGCTAAGTTTTTTATATTTTTAGTTAAGACGGTTTTACCATGTTGGTCAGGTGGTCTCAAACACCTGACTTCGTGATCTGCCCGCCTCAGCCTCCCAAAGTACTGGGATTACAGGCGTGAGCCACCACGCCCGGCCTCCTGCCTTCGTTTTTTATGAAAGTGAAAAATGTTCTTATTTTCCTTTACTCTCTTCCTGCCTGGCCCCTGTAGGCATTGGAGGGGTTTTGCCTTTTGTCTAGAGACTTAAAACTGGCCCCTAGGCTGGGTGTCTGAAGTAGCTGAAGGCCAGGCCATCTCAGACAGGAAGGCCTGCTCTTCTGGGCATGGGGAGGGAAACTGAAGAAGCTCAGCACCTTCTGTTCAGGTGTTTCATGGCTTGCTCCAACACTCAGGCTGCCTTAGTACCCAGTCCATTCTAAGGCCCCTGGAGATAGGCAGGCCCAAGCTTTAATTTAGCCGACATTGAACACTCAAAAGAAGTGTATTTCTTCCAAGCTTGAGGAGGCAGTGCTTAGTGACGGTTTATCCCTTTGCTTCAGTTATGCCACAGGCAGGACCACGGGGGTGGTGCTGGATTCTGGGGATGGCGTAACCCATGCTGTGCCCATCTATGAGGGCTTTGCTATGCCCCATTCCATCATGCGCATCGACATCGCAGGCCGGGATGTCTCTCGCTTCCTGCGCCTCTACCTGCGTAAAGAGGGCTACGATTTCCACTCATCCTCGGAGTTTGAGATTGTCAAGGCCATAAAGGAAGTAAGTGCTGCCCCTGGGCCTAAGGATGGAGTTGGGGTTTGGAGCAGAGCAGCCAGAACCTTGGTGACCTGCCTGGGGATCCCTGCCGATGCCCTGTTCTTCCCAGCCAGGTCTCCCTCACTTCACACTGACAGATTTGCCTTCCTGACGTGCTGCCATCTCGTTGGGGGAAAGGGAACTGCTTCCATTTCTTCAATTGGGTGATGGCTACATAGGGGCTCACTGTGTTTCTTATACTTTATATGCAAATTAAATAGGGTTTTGTTTTGTTTGTTTTTGAGATGGAGTCTCACTCTTTCGCCCAGGCTGTAGTGCAGTGGTGTGATCTCAGCTCACTATAATCTCCACCTCCCGGGTTCAAGCAATTCTCCTGTCTCAGCCTCCCAAATAGCTGGGATTATAGGCACCCACCACCACACCCCACTAATTTTTGTATTTTTCACAGAGAGGAGGTTTCACCATGTTGATCAGGCTGGTCTCAAACTCCTGACCATAAGTGATCCACCCGCCTCAGCCTCCCAAAGTGCTGGGATTACAGGCATGAGCTACCACATCCAGTCCTGGTTTTTAAATTTTTTAACATCCTTGAGGAAGTCATAATACATTTGTCTTTGTAATGTAAGTAAACTGAACCCTCCTGCCACCTGTGGCTATAGGGAAACCTCTGAACTGGGTAGGACCAGAACCATATGAGTGGTAGGAGAAAGATGCCTGGACCTGGGCTGAACTTAGGTTGTAGTCTCAGACCTAGGATCCAGAGGCCAGGTTTCCAAGCTTGTCCCCCAGGAAGGTGGAGCAGGCAAGAACTCATATGCCAAATGCCACCCAGTGAAGGCCAACAGAGACCTGCCTGCCCCTGCTTCTGGGCAGCAGCTGTAGTGAGCATTGGGGCAATCACAGCGTTTAGATATGTTTCTGCAGCAGCACATTCCTCCCCTGGGCCTTTGACTGAGTATGCACCAAGTTTCCTGCCAGCCTGACTGTCATGTTTGGTTCTGCAGAGAGCCTGCTACCTATCCATAAACCCCCAGAAGGATGAGACGCTAGAGACAGAGAAGGCTCAGTACTACCTGCCTGACGGCAGCACCATTGAGGTAGGTGGCCGGCCTTCTCCCTTTGGTTCCCTCAGGTCCACAAAAGCTCTGGGCCCAACCAGCATTCCCCATGAGGGGCTGGAGTCCAGCAAGCCAGTCCCTTTACACCAAGCTTGTCCCACCGGCTGCACGTGGCCCAGGATGACTTTCGGTGAAGCCCAGCACAAATTCATAAACTTTCTTAAAACATTATGAGATTTTTTTCACAGGTTTTTTTTTTTTTTAGCTTAGCAGCTATCATTAGTGTTAGCGTATTTTATGTGTGGCCCAAGACAATTCTTCCAGTGTGGCCCAGGGAAGCCGGGGCCACACTGGAATTGGATACCCCTGCTTTATACCTCTGTCTGGAGCAGCAGAGCTCCTGAGAATGAGTGGCCCTGTCTCCTGCAGAGGAGGCAGCAGGGACTTTGCTCCCTCCCACTAGAGGGGAGGGAGCTCCTAAGGCATTTTCCCACATCAGTATGAGATTAGGAAGCGTGATGGTTAGTGCCATCCTTCACCACACTTGCATACCTGGGCACAGTGTAGGGTGAGTTGCCACTCGCATGAACCTCTGTTGATAGGACGTTTCCATGAGCAAATAAATCCATGAACTGATGCCAAAGATCTCTTGGCTGGAAAATGCCAGAGCAAGAATGAAATATAGGAACCTCCTCACTAGTTTCTAGGAGCCGTATCTTTGTTCCTTTAAGCCCTTGACATGTAGAGTCTGTCTTGAACCTGGCCTTCATAGCCACCTAGTTACTAAGTGATGTGCAGAGGGGCCTCTTCCATTCCCACTCCCAAAGGGACCTTGGTCCCAGCTCCAACCTCTTCAGCTGGCCCTCCTACCTGTAGATTGGTCCTTCCCGATTCCGGGCCCCTGAGCTGCTCTTCAGGCCAGACTTGATTGGGGAGGAGAGTGAAGGCATCCACGAGGTCCTGGTGTTCGCCATCCAGAAGTCAGACATGGACCTGCGACGCACGCTTTTCTCCAACATCGTCCTCTCGGGAGGCTCTACCCTGTTCAAAGGTTGGTCTTTGCTCCTGGAGCCCTCCCCCTGGAAACATATCAGCTCCTCATAGTTCCAGGCGCCCAGTGAATTGACTTGAAGTTCTCCTCTTCTGCCCATTCAGGTTTTGGTGACAGACTACTGAGTGAAGTGAAGAAACTAGCTCCAAAAGACGTGAAGATCAGGGTAGGAGCACAGTGGGGCCTGGCCTGGGTGGAACTGGGCCTCCACGGACAGAGCGCCATCTGATGTAGCTTCCCTCTGGCTTTGCCCAAGCTCTTCAGGCAGCCATGGCTCTATAAGCAGCACCAGGTTCCCAGCCTATACACTGACCCTGAGGTCTAGGTCAGCCAAAGGGAGGCTGAGTTCTTATTCTCCCTCTTCACTCCAAAGGAAGGCAGTTCTAATACCCAAATGAGGCAGGGTACCAGGTAGAGGACCCCTCATGTGATCTTTCAGGGAAACTATGATCTTGAGAGGAGACTGACTTACTGCTGCTGTGCCCCTGCCCAGGTGGCTCCCCTGTCACACAGTCTGATGCCTTAGTGTGATCCTAAAGGAAGGAGTGCAGTTCCTGTGCTTCTCCCTGGCCCCAGATAGCCCCAGCTTCCCTGGGACCTGTGGTCACTGGAAACCTGCTTTCCCAGATGAGTGGCAGGCTGGCCACAGTGTCCTCCAGAGAGGCCAGAGCTTCAGGCTTGTCATGTGAAGTGCATCCTCTGCCTTGGGCAGAGAGAGAAGCATTGTAGGGAAAGGGAGCAGGAGGGCTGGAAGTCTTAGATTGCTCTTTCCCCCGAACTTTGCAGATATCTGCACCTCAGGAGAGACTGTATTCCACGTGGATTGGGTGAGTAGCTCTTCTGGGAGTGAGAACGGAACAGGAAGTGATGGCACTGATAACTCCTCAGCACCCCATCCCTCTAAAGAAAACCCTGATTTGATTTGGCCCCAGGGGACTGGCAGGCTCCATACACACACCCACTTCTCTCTCAAACTGTTCCTCTGGGTTTCCTTCCTCCAGGGGCTCCATCCTTGCCTCCCTGGACACCTTTAAGAAGATGTGGGTCTCCAAGAAGGAATATGAGGAAGACGGTGCCCGATCCATCCACAGGAAAACCTTCTAATGTTGGGACATCATCTTCACCTCTCTCTGAAGTTAACTCCACTTTAAAACTCGCTTTCTTGAGTCGGAGTGTTTGCGAGGAACTGCCTGTGTGTGTGAGTACGTGTGTGGGTACGAGTGTGTGCGTGCATGCGAGTGCCGTGTGGCCCAGGGACCCTGGGCCCAGAAAGGACGATGAACTACCTGCGATGGTGACAGCCTGAGGCCTGGGGTTGACCGCTAACTGGCTCCTGACAGGGAAGAGCACTGGCAGAGGCTGCACTCCCTCCTCAGGTGGGCCTCTGGCTGGCTGTGGGGGACTCCGTTTACTACCACAGGGAGAGAGAGGGAGGTAAGCCACGCTCTGGGAGACCTTGCTGCTGCCCATCCTAGGCTGGGCTGGCCCTACCTTCACCCCCACCCCCCCCAGGATGCCCCGAGGCCCCAGGCAGCTGCTGCCTCCCCTTGCCGGTCACTCTGCTATCGATGCCTCCTGACCGCACATTGAAGACGGGCTGGGGTTGAGTTCTGTCTGATTTTGTTGCCATTTTCGTTTGGGAGGCTGGAAAAGCATCCCAAGAGCTATTACAGAGACTGGAGTCAGGAGAGAGCAGGAGGCCTTCGTGTTCACCAGGGAACAAGACCACACCGGCCACTGGAGGAGAGCAGGAACAGTCCTCCCTCTGAGTGGCTGCAGAGTTAATGTTCCCCGCCCAGTCCCCTTCAGGGGGCCTTGGGAGAGTTTAAGGCACCTGCTGGTTCCAGGTCCTCACTTTCCATCTGTTCTTGTTGCAATGCCATCTTCAGACAGTTTTATTTATTGAAGTGTTTGTTCAGTAAGGGGCTGGAGAGAGGGAACTTGCTGCCTCCTGCCCTGCCTCACTAATGTTTACAGCACCTAAGCTTAGCCTAGCCTCCAGGGCCCCGCCTCTCCCTGCTCATGGTGAGATGACAGTGTCCACAGGCTGTAGGACCATTTGAGATTGGAAGCTACACTCAAAGACATGCCCACCAGCCACTCTCTCCCTCTTCCTTTTGCTCACTGCCCTGGAATCAACAGGCTGGTTTCTGGTTAGATTTTCTGAAACAGGAAGTAGAATTTTTCTTTGGCAGAGGCCCCTAAGCAAGGGAGGGGTGTTGGAGAGCCGGTGCCCTTAGGACTGGAGAAAGCTGCGATTAACCAAGTTGCCTTTTGCCACTGTAGCTGACCAGGGGCTAGTTGTAGAGGTGGGAAGGCCCCCTCTGGGCTGATCTTGTGCCATTCTTGACCTTGGACCTGGTTGGTTAAGGAGGGAAAGAGCCAGACCAGAGTGCCAGGAGTTAATGGAGCCAGGCGACTCCTAGGAGTGGTCCAAAGGCCTTCAGCCCAGATGGTGCAAAGCTGGGGCCAGCCTGTCTTCACCGGCACCCTCACCTCTGACACCAAGACCCACCCCAATCCCAGACTCCACGCAGTGTTCTCCCCCACGCCGTCCTACGACCAAAGGCCCCTGCCAGGTGTGGGCCGCAGCAGCAGGTGTGTGTGAAAGCGATATAGCGCCCCGCGGACTGCAGTGCGCTTAACCAACTCACCTCCCTTCTCTTAGCCCAAGCCTGTCCCTCGCACAGCCTCGCACAAACCACATTGCCTGGTGGGGCCCAGTGTACTGAAATAAATAAAGTCGTTCCGATAGACACATTAGCTGGGCCTCTATCTGTCTGTCACTAAGGCCAAGTGGGAAGAGAGAAGAGTGATAGGCCCTGAATCTGAGGTGGTGACTGGGCCTGATCCATCCTCTAGAGGGCATTGTTGCACTAGCCAGCCTTGTTCAGGGCATAGCCCAAGTCCCAGCCGATCAGGTGGATGCAGCCCAAGTTCAAGAACAGAGGGTCCCACTTCTGTGTACACTCAAGCCCATGGGTGAGACTCAACTCCAGATGAGAGGAGCAGCTCTCGACATCCCTGAAATCAGAGATTCTCAAAACCGTCATGTGTATGAGAAGGCTGGGAGCTTGGATGTGCACAGTGGCTCACACCTGTAATCCCAGCACTTTGGGAGGCTGAGGCGGGTGGATTATGAGGTCAGGGGTTCGAGAGTGGCCTGACCAACATGGTGAAACCCCGTACCTACTAAAAATAATACAAAAAAATTAGCCGGGCATGGTGCCATGTGCCTGTAATCCCAGCTACTCAGGAGGCTGAGGCAGGAAAATCATTTGAACCCAGGAGGCAGAGGTTGTGGTGAGCCGAGATCATGCCATTGCACTCCAGCCTGAGCGACAGAGTGAGACTCCATCTCAAAACAAACAAAAAAAACCCAGAAGGCTGGGAGCTTATTACAATGCAGTTTCCAGGGTCCACACTCAGATATCCTGATTAATCACTTCTCCACTTAAAACCTTCACTTGGGAGGAAAATTGCCAGGTGCTTGACAAATGGTAACCTATTTTAATCTTCCCGATAGCCTTACAAAGTACATGTGCTTTTACTGTCCATTTTACAGATAAGGATTTGGAGCCACAGAAAGATTAAACAATTTCCCAAAGCTCTGTGCCCCCCTCCCTTTTTTTTTTTTTTTTTTTTTTTTGAGAAGTCTCGCTTTGTTGCCCAGGCTGGAGTGCAGTGGCGCGATCTTGATTTCCGCTCACTGCAACCTCTGCTTCCCAGGTTCAAGCGATTCTCCTGCCTCAGCCTCCCAAGTAGCTGGGATTACAGGTGCCTGCCACCAGGCCCAGCTAATTTTTGTATTTTTAATAGAGACGGGGTTTCACCATGTTGGCCAGGCTGGTCTTGAACTTCTGACCTCAGGTGATCTGCCCTCTTCGGCCTCCCAAAGTGCTGGGATTACACGTGTGAGCCACCGCACCCAGCACTGGCCTTTATTAATCTAGGATGTAAGCCCAGGCCATACAGCCTAAGCCTATATTTTTAATCACTATGCAGACTGTAAAAAAACATTGGCCTAGAGCAGTGGTTCCCAACTGGGACCAATTTTGCCTCCCAGGACACATCTGGCAATGCCTGGAGATATATTTGGTTGCTACAACTGGTGGGGGGGGAGGGGTGCTAAACGTCTACAACAGAGAAATACCTGGCCCCAAATATCTCTAGTGCCAAGTTTGAGAAATGGTTTCTGAGAGCCATGGTTTTCAGCCCTAGCTGCATGACAAAATCACCTACAGAGATGTTCAAAATCCCACTGCCCAGGCCATATCCCAGACCCATTAAGTCAGAATCCCAAGGAACAGAATTCAGATGTCGGTATTTTTTAAGCTCCAAAGGTGACTAAGGCTGAGAACCTTGGGCCTGAAAGAGGCTTCTCTTTGACTACTATGCCCAGCAGCGGTACATGGGAAATGCACTGAGGCTGCTGGCTCCAGACCCAACGGTCATTTTGGGCCCAGTGCCTATGCAGTTAACAATCTTTTTCTCCCTGGTACCTTGGTAACCCACCATTCTTTGTCTTTGTGTGTGACAGAGTCTTGCTCTATCACCCAGGTTGGAGTGGACGCAGTGGCACGATGTTGGCTCAATGCAACCTCCTCCTTCTGAGTTCAAGCGATTCTCTTGCCTCAGCCTCCCGAGTAGCTGGGATTACAGGCACATGCCACCATGCCCAGTTACTTTTTGTATTTTTAGTAGAGATGGGGTTTTGCCATGTTGGCCAGGCTGGTCTCAAACTCCAGACCTCAGGTGATCCACCCACCTCAGCCTCCCAAAGTGAAAGGTCGCTCAAGCTGGATTACAGGCTTGAGCCACCGTGCCCAGCCTACCTACCACTCTTACTCAGAAAAAATGCTCTCGGGGGCTTTTTCTAGTCAGTAAGGAATCCTGGTTCTCAATCCCAGCAACCCACCACTCACTCACTCACACAGCACAGACACGAGGAAATAGAATGGCCAACTTTAATCAGTCTGTAAGGAAATAAACATCTTTAGAGGCCATGTGGGGGTGGGGAGCCTTGCAGCAGAGGAGCCATGCCACTTCAAGCACAGCTGAAGCAGAGAACCTTCTGAGAGAAACCACTAGAAGGGTGGACCAAGGGGGAGTGGGACTTACAGTTGGCTTTCCCTGACTGGGAAAAAGGGAGCAGTTGCAGTATCAAAAGTGAGCCCACCACAGCGGCGAGCTCCGGCCAGGCAGTGCGGTGGCCTTCCATGCCCTATGGCAGATTCATGTGTACCACAGAGCAGCCCCATCCCTTCTTGGTCCTCTTCTTTCCTCCTGCCCCACGAGAGAAGCACATCCCTGAGCACATACAGCCCAGCCCTTGCCCAAGCTGAGCCAGACAGCTAAGCAGGGACTTAGACCACAGTGATGCTCCTGGCTGAGTTCCAGGAGCTCCCCGCTGCCATGTCTTCCAGGCTGCACTGGAGGAAGGTGGTGGAGCAGGATGCTGGTAAAACTGGCTCCTGGCCGGGCGCAGTGGCTCACACCTGTATTCCCAGCACTTTGGGAGACAGAGGCAGGCAGATCATTTGAGGTCAAGAGTTCGAGACCAGCCTGGCCAACATGGTGAAACCCCATCTCTACTAAAAAATACAAAAATTAGGCCAGGCGCAGTGGTTCACGCCTGTAATCCCAGCAGTTTGGGAGGCCAAGGTGGGCAGATCACTTGAGGTCAGGGGTTCAAGACTAGCCTGGCCAACGTGATGAAACCCTGTCTCTACTAAAAATACAAAAACTAATTGGGTGTGGTGGCACGCCCTATAATCCCAGCTGCTCAGGAGGCTGAGGCAGGAGAATCGCTTGAACTTGGGAGGCAGAGGTTGCAGTGAGCCCAGAGTGCACCACTGCACTCCAGCCTGGGCAACAGATCAAGACTTCATCTCAAACAAAACCAATGAAATCCTTAAATAAAAAAACAACTGGCTCCTGCCCTAGGCTGCCAGCACCATCCTCAATGGGGTGGCCTTGGCCTTGCCACACCTCTCACACCATCTTAACATCCTGGATTTGGGCCTGTGACAGGTTCTGGCGCTGGGCCTTGACCATGTTCAGGCGTCTCCCGTGCAGCGTGAACTGGGACCAGGTGAAGAGCTGAAGCAGAGCACAGGTGATGGGCACCAGCACCAGCAGGTAGAAGCAGCCCTGGCGGAGCGTTGGGGCCTGTGCAGGGGCTGGAGCTGGGGGCTCTGGCCAGGGGTGGGCACTCCCCACAGGGGTTATCAGGGACTGCTGAAAGAGGTCATGACCTAGGACAAAAGAGTACAGAAAGACCATGGTCAGCCACTGCTCTCCAAGCCTTGGTGCCCTCCAAGTCCATGGTGTGACATCTCAGATACCACATGATGTGTCCAGATCACAACTCCTGATACCCCCAAACCCGCTCCTCTCCTACTCTTCCTGTCTCAGTGACAGGGACCATCATCCACCCAATAACTCAGGCCCAAAACCTCAAAGTCTTCAGTTCCCTGATTAAGTTCACACCCTCTCTCTCCAACACCCAATCCTTCATCTCCCCTCCAATTCCAAAACATATCCCACCTGCCACCACCCTGGTCCAAGTCTCCATGGCCTCTGACACTGTCTCCCAAAGATCTCCCTGCTGTCCCCATTCTGGCCTCCCTATGATCTGCTGTCCCTATAGCAGCCAGAGTGAATTTTTTTTTTTTTTGAGGCAGAGTCTCACTTTATTGCCCAGGCTGGAGTGCAGTGGCACGATCTCAGCTCACTGCAACTTCCACCTCCTGAGTTCAAGCGATTCTCCTGCCTCAGCTTCCCAAGTATGCGCCACCACGCCCAGCTAATTTTTGCATTTTTTAGTAGAGATGGGGGTTCCACTATATGTTGGCCAGCTTGTCTTGAACTCCTGACCTCAGGTGATCTGCCCGCCTCACCCTCCTAAAATGCTGGAATTACAGGCATAAGCCACCTCACCCAGCCCAGAGAGAATTTTGTTAAAAAGTCAATCATACCATGTCACTTCTCTGTTTAAGACCCTCCCTAGCCAGGCATGGTGGCTCATGCCTGTAATCCCAGCACTTTGGGAGGCTGAGATGGGCAGATCACCTGAGCTCAGGAGTTCGAGACCAGCCTGGGCAATCTGGAAAAACCCTGTCTCTACATAAAATACAAAAAGTTAGCTGGGCATGGTGACATGTGCTTGTGGTCCCAACTACTTGGGAGGCTGAGGCGTCAGGCTCACTTGAACCTGGGAGGTCGAGGCTGCAGTGAGCCAATATCGTGCCACTGCACTCCAACCTGGGTGACAGGGAGACACTATCTCAAAAAAATAAATAAAAATAAAACCTTCCCAACAGCTTGCTTCTAGCACTGCCTTGATCAACAAAGCCCTGTTCACTTTTCCAGCTGCATCTCCTAATCGATCACCCCTGATACCCTGGGCCTTTGCATCTGCTGTTCCCTCTGCCTCTCACTGAGACCTTTTCTAGACAAATCCTTGCCATTCAGCTCACATCCGAGGGTCACCTTCTTGGAGAGGCCTTCCCTGATGACATGACATAGCTTCTCATTCACACCACCTTATATCACCCCAATTTCAGCATAACACTATCACTGCCTGATAATGTCTTGTTTCGTTGTTTATTCCCAACCCCACCCCATCCCTGACTAGAATACAAGCTCCATGGTGGCAAAGACCTTGTCTGTCTTACTCATGGTTAGCTCCCTGGCACCTAGACCAGGGCCTACAGAGAAGGGATTCCGTACATATTTGTTGAATGAATGAATAAATGAATAAACTAAGAAAGCATGGAGGAATCTGTGACCCAGTGACTCTAGCCATGTGCGGGGGCACTAGTTGCCACCCTCCCTCACTGCACACAGAGCCCAGGCTTGCCAGTCAGTGTGCCAGGTCAGCTGTGCTCCCTGGAGCCTTAAGAGCCCTTTGCCTGCCCTCACCTGTATAGAAACAGAGCAGCCAGGTGCCCAGCAGTGGGGCAAAGGTCTGGCCTGGCTTGGTCACCAGGGCAACCATGCCAAAGAGGAGTGCCGAGGCTGCCTGCTTGCGGTGGTTCAGCACCAGGTCCTCGTCCACCAGGTCGGTGACCACCAAGGTCAGCAGCTTACAGGTGCCCTCAGTGAAGACGCGGTTGCTGCGGTGGAGGGAGAGAGCAGGCAGGAATGAAGGTGTGGGACGGAGGTGTTGTGGGGAGGGTAGGCAGGGGTGTACCTGGCAATGAAGAGGCACAGCAGGCTGAGGTGGTCCGGGCCAGCCAACAACATGAGCAGGCTAAGGCCCAGCTTGAGCAGGAAGAGACCCCGCACTACTGCGTAGACGCCCCAGCGCCGGCACAGGGACAGGAAGTAGAGGTTGTTGAGATGAGGAGCGACATAGGAGAGACCTGGGGAGGGAGATGGGGCACTGCCTTGTCAAGGGCACTGCCACAGTGCCAATAAGCGCCATCAGCTTCACAGCCAACAGCATTCCTGTACACTAGCAATACACTGGGCTCTGTGCTAAGGGCTTCATGGTCTTAGTTCATCCTCACAGCCCCTTAAGGTGAGTACTAATATCATCCCCACTTTACAGATGAGAAAGGCCCAAAAAGATGAACAAACCCACCAGAGGCCACCCACCAGATGAGCAGAGTCAAGACTCACACCCAGGCCCATCAGACAATATTCCTTGCTGTTAACCAGCCACTGCACCACATCCCCTCGGGCGATACCATCTCTAAGAGGACCAACACCAACGCAGCCTCCCCACCCCACCCCCCACAAACCCCCACCACACTCTGCCCCCCATGCCCGCTGCACCCAGCAGCACTTGGTGTCTCTTATTTATTTATTTATTTATTTTGAGACGGAGTCTTGCTCTGTCGCCAGGCTGGAGTGGCGTGATCTCGTCTCACGGCAACCTCCGCCTCCTGGAGCGATTCTCCTGCCACAGCCTCCCGAGTAGCTGGGATTATAGGCTCTTGCCACCACGCCCAGTTAATTTTTGTATTTTTATTAGAGACAGGGTTTCACCATGTTGGCCAGGATGGTCTCCATCTCCTGACCTCATGATCCACCCACTTCAGCCTCCCAAAGTGCTGGGATTACAGGTGTGAGCCACTGCACCAGCCTGCACTTGGTGTCTTAAAAAGATTGTCCCACCCCTTCCTAGGGGGAACAGCTGGGGGCTAGGAGGTGCAACTCCCACAACAGATTCCTCCCCACCCTCTGCCACCAGGGTCTCAGCAGGTGAGGTGGCCATGCCCACAGCTGGGCTAAGGTTTCTGGGGTGCAAGCCTCTGTCCTTCCAGCCTGCATGAAGCACCTGAGGCCCCCACTCACCCAACAGGATGGAGCCCATGGAAAGGGAGATATGGTCGGACAACAGATGCTCCAGGAAGAGGGGGAAGAAGTTGCTGTTGAAGTGGCAGTGGAAGACCTGCAACCCGACAGGGACAGTGAGGAGGCTTTGGGGGGTGGTGGGGAGCTGACGAGGCCGGAAGTCAACAGGGGAGCACACATTCCCCCTACCCCCAGCCCCCATCCTCAGAGCAGCAAGAACGAGAGCAGGCCTTTTTCCCCATCTCCCTAACACAGAACATGCCAGAATACAATCTATTTATTTATTTTTATTTATTTAACTTTATTTTTCTTTTTAAAGATGGGGTTTCACCATGTTGGTCAGGCTGGTCTTGAACTCCCGACCTCAGGTGATCCGCCCGCCTCAGCCTCCAAAGTGCTTGGATGACAGGCGTGAGCCACCACGCCCGGCCCAGAACACAATCTAAAACCACATTCCTGGTGCTATCTGACTTTGCTAAAAAGTTAGAATGCATGACAAATTAGTATTGGAGCAATTAAAAGTTTTTTCTTTTTAGTTGAAAACACATTAGTGAAGCTGGGCACAGTGGATCACGTATGTAATCCTAGCACCTAACACTTTGGGAGGCCAAGGCAGGCAGATCACTTAAGGCCAGGAGTTTGAGACCAGCCTGGCCAACATGGTGAAACCTGTCTCTACTAAAAATACAAAAAATTAGTCAGGCATGGTGATGTGTGCCTGTAATTCCAGCTACTTGGGAGGCTGAGGTGGGAGAATCACTTGAACCCAGGAGGCAGAAGTTGCAGTGAGCCAGGATCGCTGCCACTGCACTCCAGCCTGGGCAACAGAGTGAGACCCTATCTTAGGAAAAAAAAAAAAAAAAAAAAGAAAAAGAAAACACAATAGTGAAACAAATTTCATAACATGACAACAGTTTATTTCTAAATTCAGCTGGTTTATATACTACATGTTTTAGGTAAAGCACTTGGCTTTTCTTTTTTTTTTTTTTTTTTTTTTGTTTTAAAAAGATGGGGTTTCACCATCATGGCCAGGCTGGTCTTGAACTCCTGACCTCAGGTGATCCACCCACCTCGGCCTCCCAAAGTGCTAGGATTACAGGTGTGAGCCACTGCACCCGGCCGGCTTTTCTTTTTTTTAGAGATAGAGTCTTGCTCTGCCACCCAGGCTGGAGTGCAGTGGTACAATCATAGCTCACTGCAGCCTCGAATTCCTGGGCTCAAGCAATCTTCCCACCTTGGTGTCCCAAAGTGCTGGGATTACAGGTGTGAGCCACTGCACCTGACAGCACTTGGTGTCTT